>JAHWFP010079969.1:11423-21844 GCA_023313725.1 Lithobius niger
TGATCAAGACCAATAATTATATGGCTGAAAATTATTCTTGTTTTTGGATGTACTTGCGGGGTTTCATGTCTGTCAATAGCACACCTTCGAATTTATCAAGTGCGTTTTCGCCCTTTTTGGTCTCTGCCACCTGGAGCCGATTGCCTTGCACTCTTTGCACCACCTTTAATTGAGGTATTAAGTCGCCTCTTTATTCTAATCTTTATAATAATATCGGAGGCTGGCTAAAAGGAAAAAGAAAGCCTAAAGGAAAATCACTTATCCCCTCGTCGCCCCCGTATTCATTGAAAATGCACTCTCCCACTCTACCTGCAGCCAAAAAAGGAGCCAGGCATGAGTGGTCGATCAATCTGACAAGTCGTCGGGAAGACTGCCGGTAAAATGTCCCGGGAAATGTGACCGGCCCCGCGCTATGCTTTCTCTAGTTCGAAATAAGAAAGCACTTTCAGTTAATTAAATTTGCGTGTTGTTGACAGAAAAACATAAAACGCCGCATGCAGTTTCAATACATCATAAAGAAACTTTATTTAATATTAAACTAAATTATATTTAAACCAAAAACAAATACTGTAATCCATTGACAAGTAAAGCTTATCACTCGTCATTTTTAACTCCAAATCATTAGTTAAAGGCGCCTTTTCACCTATTCAACTTCCAGATGAAGCACCGTAGCATCTTCGAGCAATATAAAGAAAATGGCGATAAATTAAAAAAAAAAAGGAACGACACTTTGCAGCAGCGCCGCGAATTTTCATAACTAAAAGTGTTATCTGTAGTGTTATAATTATTGTATATAACTCTTGGTGGAACCAGTAACTGGGTTAGCTGCAAGGTGCACTATAGTGGGGGAAAAGAAGAGCGTCTTACTGAAGCCAATGCTATTAGACTGGATTTCTTAGGCCTAAAACGCGCGATTTTTGTCGATTTGTTGGCAGCTGCTGACATTTTTATGCAAATGTAATCTTTATTTTCCGATTACAACCTCGTGGCGTAAGGGATTGGCGAAAACAACGGTTTTTTAAGCCTACAAAAACCGCTCTCAAAGCACTGGCTTGACTAGAAGTGCCGTTGTTTAACCCACCATTTCAAGTCTAGTGCCCCTTGCAGGTATATGTCTCTTGTAACCAATATGACGTCACTTGACGCTGCTCTATTGGATGATGGAGAATCTGGATGCTGTGTTTAGAATATGGGCAACGCTCTCAAAATGGTGAACTGGCACCTTTAATTCAGGTAATACAGTTTTAGCCGAAAAGGTTTTGGTTTTCTTGTTGTTGTTTTTTTTTAAGGGCGTTCTGCGGTTTGTTTTTCCCCCGGATTGACTAGGAGTAACAGTTGGATTTAACGAGTCCAGTGAGAATAAAGTTGGACAGAGACAGGCAGACAGACAGACAGACCGACCGACATACAGATCCGACAACCAAGCGAACTCGGGCTCCACGCAGAGTGTGGCAGAGGTTTGCAATGAAGCAGCTTGCCTCTCAACATGGTGGCTCCTGTATATACAGCTAGCTATAGCTACATTTACCAAATTAGCCCGGGTCGCTCTGCGTTCTGCCTCGTGCCCAGAGCATCCTCCATCAGGTTAATTAGTAAACAGCAGTTGGGCTTTGTTTTATTGAACGACTCTGACAGCATCACAATAATGACTAAGATTAGTGAAGTAGGAGCTGTCATTAGGGAGGAGGGGTGGGTGGAAGGAAGTCTGGCATGCGCCAGCAAGCTCGTTCGCCTTGATGTCCGTCTGAATGTCCTGGCTTGGATTGGCAGTCGGTTCACAGAAACTAGCCCCCTTTTTGACTGAAAGCGTAGGATTGGGGGGTAAAGTAGAGCTTTTAATAAAGGAGTAGAGCGGTATGTTTCCCCTCTATTGAATGGCAGCACTTGTGTGATTAGGCCTATATTTGCATGATTAGGTCTTTGTTTGTGTGCTTAGGTCTGTACTTCTGTGATTATGCCTATATTTGCATGATTGGGCCTACGTTTGCATCATTAGGCCTATACTTGTGTGATTAGGCCTATATTTACACGATTATGCGTATATGTCCATGATTAGGCCCATGTTTCCATGATTAGACCTCTACTTGTGTCATTAGGCCTATATTTGTATGATTAGGCCTACTCTTGCATCATTAGACCTATACTTACGTGATTAGGCGTATATTCTGTGATTAGGCCTACATTTGTATGATTAGACCGAAATTAGCCATTGGACAATTTATATATTATCTTAATTTTCAAGCCAACAGGGAACTTGTTTACTGCGGTTGACAATTCAAACCTGTAAAAGAACATATTTTGTGTAAAACTGCTTTACAAATTAATAAAGACCTTGCAAACACCAGTGGCGATTGTTCTATAGACATCACAGACCAACTGTAGACTATAGAAGGATTTCTAGCAAGACGGATAGTAAAAGTCTAGCATACTGTTTTATAGGCCAATAACAATAGCTTCTATAGGTATCCCACCGTGAGATGTGAAAAGAAATGGAATTATTCTCTTTGTAGACAAGCATCGATTAATTTCTGTTTTTCCTAGTTCATTTATATAATCGACGTAATATTTGAAGCAACTGGAAACTTGTTTACTGGCTGACAATTCACACCTGTAAAAGAACGTGTAAAACCAAGTTCCAAACATAATAAAAATATTCCAAACCCATCAGCCACAATTTCTAGGAATAACAGACCGACTATAAAAGGGGGATGGTAAAACTCTAGTAAGCTTTGTGAGATGCGGAGAAACATTGTATTCTGTTCGCTGCTCAGAGCTTTAAATTGGTAAGATCAATTTCGTCTATAAAACAAAAGAACTCAATGCCCACAGTTCAATATTGTTTCCTCAGACTCTGCGGACTCCACTGTTTGTTTACAGAAAGATATTCCTGTGGCAACTTCAGATTTTGAAGTTAACGACAGTTCAGGCACCAATCAAATTAAAAAGATTTGCCAAACATTTCATACTGTCGATGTAGGAGAAGGGAGGGATCATAATCTAACACTGACAATTATTAAGAGGGCAGGAGAGGACAGCAAAGACCAAGAGACAACCGACAAAAAGTTCTAACAAGCGCAACAGCAACATCGTGTTACGAACAACCCCGCCAGTGCAATCACTTCTTATATGTCCAGGCTTGCCACACTGATGACATCAGTAGACAAAATGAGTGGGTCTGCACTTCAGCCCTATTCAAGGACTGCCCGCCACACTGCAGATACTGTCAATGGGTTTTACTGTAATGAGTTTCCGCCTCTGCTACCTAATGGTGCACTGGATGGCTTGATGCAGTGTGGGGGCAGGTAGAACTATAAGCTCAAGTGCCCCTGCCTCCCTTACAGGAGCCGAGAAAAAGCATTACCCATCATCCATCACTGACACGGTGGCCAGGAAGACAACTGCGAGCAGATAACAATAATAATTGACGGACTGACTGGACGAGTCCTGACGGATGGACCTTTTTCATTCATAATTCCTCCTCCCTCTTAGAAATGAATCAGTTTTAATTGTCCTTGTGCTACAGAGGCGAAGCAGCGGAGCCCACGATTGCTGTTGCCAAATAAATGAGCTTCCTACTTTTGTATGGACAGACCCGGTGGGGATCTAAATAATGTAAACTAATGGATACTCTCTGCTCTCGACTTGAATGAGACTGTGATGCATGTTGTTTGTTGCCTTTTGCGTCGAGGGAGGTTGGATGTTTCACCAGGTGTATTAATAACTTAAAGGGAATCTCGTACGTATTCGTGTCTAATTTTTTGTTCAAAATGTTTTACGTTCCTGAATGTGTCCAGTGGAAAGTAGGAATTAGAACAAAAGTAAAGACAGGAAAGCCAAAGGCTCACAAGAAATAACTAAATACAGACGCAAACCAATATTGACGTTGTCTTTTGGACTTTTGGAAACATTCATACGTAAACAATTATACGTAAACGTTGATCGCGGTAGTAGATTTACTAGAAGAATTCTTCACCTTGCAGCGGTTCTTAGTAGGGTATTATAACGGTTTGATTGTTGTAGCAGTATGTGTCTTCATGATATGAATCCACTCCTGCAACAATGATCCAACAATGAAAGTATTATACAATGGAAGATAAATACACAATTGTTGTACGTTATCTAAGTTATATGCATGCTTGGCCGAGCGTTTACCAGAATTTAATGCGCGCTTAGCTGAATTTAAAGAATGGCTTATTGTTGCCGCCATTTGGTGCAGGGCTACAACAATGCAATGAAAGAGTTATGTAAAGAACGGAAGCAAGCTGTAAATATTGTTGTTGTAGAAGGACAGTAACGACAAAACACGACAATGGCAGCATTGCGACAGCTAAGAATGACAAGTGAGCACCGAGGAGCCTTATTTCATGGTTTCTTCGTTTGTGGCTCAGCAGGCTAAACCTCTCATTTCAACACCAAGAACAACAACATACTGCAGGGCATTCGTTCTGGGAATCGATCTAAAACAATTACCACACATCTCTTCTGCGTAATTGAATAACGAAAGCCAAAAGTATAACTTGCTGGACGGAGCATGATCCACTGGCTACTTGTGGTTGTGAATACTTAGAATTTTACAATTATATACTTGTCGGAGCGTAATTCACCGTAACCAAATCAATCAGTGAATGAGACCACAGGCAGCTGCCAGGGCTTTTTTTTTTTTATTATTATGAAATTGGTGGTCTGGGATCTTAAAACAATAATTTGAAACTTACATGGTTCAACGAGTTACTCCCTCCGGGATAATGTAGGTCCATAAATCAAGAACGGTGGCGAATGCCAACAAACTCTGGAACGTAATCAAGGTGAAAGCAAACAAAAACAAGCAAACCTAATCGGACTACGTGATTCCGTAGGCAGTGGTCCATTGAATTAAATTCAATGCTCGTTCTCTGCACCATTGGTTTACACTGGGTGTCTGTCGTAAAAGGAAAACGTTTTCGAAACAGTAGCTTAACTTATTTCCACCGTGTCAAAGAAAAAAGTATAGAATTCGGCAAAAAAATGCGAAAAAGAGTTCGAAAAATTCCAAAGAGTCGAAAGTCGAGTAGGAGTATTAAGCGTAGAACAAAAGCTGAAAAAAGAGCAAAAAGTAAAGAGCCTTGGTATCGCCATAATGGTAAATTGTAATGGTTAACGGTTAACAGGTTGTGCTGTTTGGTTACGCTTTGATGACACAATTTTGTTCTGATTTGCCTCAAATTTACTGATAAGGAAACTACAGCGCTTATGAAAGAAAAGAAATCAAAGACGAAATTTCCACCCCCAAATATTTTAGGAGTGGGGTAGGGGGCCGAAATTGGGGGCACTGGGCAGAAATCATATTGGTGGAGTAGCAAAATGCTACCCTGCGGAGCGCTAAGCAGAAATCATACATGGTTCTGCCATGTAGAGCACTGGGTAGAAATCGTACAGGTTTTGTTATGTGGAGCACTGGGCAGAAATCATACAGGTTTCTGTCATGTGGAGCACTGGGCAGAAATCATACAGGTTTCTGTCTGTGGAGCACTGGGCAGAAATCATACAGGTTTATGTACTGTGGAGCACTGGGCAGAAATCATACAGGTTTCTGCCATGTGGAGCACTGGGCGTAAATCATAGAGGTTTCTGTCATGTGGAGCACTGGGCAGAAATCATACAGGTTTCTGTCCAGTGAAATGTATTATAGCGTCTCTGGATTGGCCGAGTAATTGTGTTTTTTCAGAACTTAATTAAATGCCTAATATCAATGCCAAGTGTTACTGTATCAGCATTTTTGCACCCCTTATAAAATGCCAGTGAGTGGTTACTGATTCCCTATACCTACCCTTCCCCTGGCAATGCTTCTTACAGTAAAAATTGAAATATTAAGACACCGCATTAAGATGCTTACATTTTTATCTTTATTCTAAATCTGAAGTGGTTTTAAAAGTTAAGTTTGAAGACAGTGACCATCACTATAGTGTTTTTTTTTCGTTCTCAACTCACCAAGTTTATTTAGGACGGACAGACGGACGGACATGTCCCCAGGGAACACCACTGAAGTCGAAATTGATCTCTCAATTTTCAGCTTCTGTTTTTTTTTTCTCCCGTTACTCCCTTTCTCTTTTTTCATTTCTCCTGCTACTTAATTGTAGACTTGAGAGGCAATTTGGCCATGGTAATTCTTAAAAGTTGTTACAGTTGTCTCTCTTACGATGGCGGCGTCAATTCCCACGTTTTGTGCTTTCTCATTCTGCCCCGGCCGGCCAGTGGTTGCAACTTCAATAATAATACGGACGTGTGTCAACTGATAACATCGATATTATGGGCCGACGGAAGCTGGCAGACATTTAGGTATATTTACATCACTCGAGCTCCGGCTTTTGTAATGGGAATTGACAGAATAGGGCTTTTAACTCTGAGCCGTGACGAGTTTTTACAAAGCTTCGTTAGATTACTGGCGCAAATTTGATAATCCAACGTTCATCGTTGATATACTGGGATGTCTGGAAGAATAACCAGCAGGTTGTCTGAAGTCCCAAGTCAAAAAAGAGGAAATAATCAGTATAGCACCAAGAACCACCATAATGTCGTTCGTCGTTTAAATATTACATTTTTATCATAGGAATTAAACATAAAAAAGTAGTTCTTTAATACAGTGACATAGTTCTTAATTTTGAAATATCTAGGATACCTAGGATCTATGATATCTAGCATCTAGGATAATAATAATATTAATAATAATAATAATAATAATAATCTCTCCATTCTAACAATTAATCTTTCTAATCTAATATCAACTTGTTGGCATGACTTAGTGTTGGGGAATTCCACATCTATAAGTGTTCACGTGCTCAACTCAGGTTTAGTCGTGCGCACGCGGTGCATGTAAAAGATATTTCTTATCTTCTGTGATAATTAATAATTATAATGATTATTGATTATAATGTATATTGTATAATTCTATAAAATACGAGGGCTATTTTGTTTTTTAATGAGAAAATGACGACGTTTAAAATGCTTAAAATACAAAAAAATCGTTGGCTTCCAGGGGCTCTTCCCCAGGAACCCGCTCACGACGCTCCCTCAGACCCCCTAGTTGTGAAACCGACGGGCGAAGGAATAATTTGGAAGTCGCGGAAAAAAATTTTTTTAGGGGGGGTCGCGGTTTGAAAAAGGTTGGGAACCACTGGCCTAGTTTACGTAATAGGTATAAAAGATGAAAACATAGGTTATGGTAACCTGAGTCACGTAAAAAACAATTGTCGATCAATTAAAATTATTGTTGTCTAAGCTTATTCTTGAATAAAAACACATTTGGGGTAGGTACCACATTCGCTCCACACGAGGCAGGAAGTACTGATTTCTGATATTGGTCTTTCCCTCTTCAAATCAAATTTCCTGACACTAACCAAATTGTAAATTGGGGTTGGGTAGCGATTTAAAACATTAACACGCGTTTGTAGGAGAAGAAGTTTTGTAAATGGGTCTGAGTGTAGAGCAAATTGCAACTTTCAAATAAAACACAGAATTTCCTCATTTTTTCCTTTTTCCATGTTTAATATATATTTTTTTCCCTTTCCCTTTCAAGAGTATTTTCCCCTTAAAAATGGAAAAATTCCCTTTAAGTGGTAGCAGAGGGTGGAATACAAGGCGAAAGTTACAAGGTTACTCCTTTTGGTTACTTTCAGTTCTTGGTAGGACCTAACAAACTTAGAGCTTAAAGATAAATTCCAGGCAGACAACTGGTGATATTCCTCGATTTAATGAAAACAGTGACTTGAATTTTCGAAACAATACACCTGTTCCTTTGTCAAGAACACACCTAAAGGGTTAAACAAGCATCACTGTGGCCTCTTAAAACCCAGTGGGATAGAAAAAATTGTAATCATAAATACAAAACGTCCAGCTGCCAGTAGTAAATAGCCACACAAAAAAAAAAAATGGACGCTTCTTCCAAAGCATCATGTCATGTGGATTTGTTAAACAACGAAAGCCAATCATCCAATATTAGATAGTTCTTAGTAATGTTTAGGGTCCTAGTTTCGTTGGCATAAATTGCCCAAGATTGTAATTTTAGTCGAGTGAGTTACTGCGTTTTTTTCTCTAAAAATACCGCTTATGTGGCTTTTCAAAGTTAATGAAAATTTGAAATTCGCCAATAACGAAAATCATACACTAGAAATAACGTAGTTCAGTAAGCCACCTTTATGCACTTACGTTTCGTCGGAGTGGCATGACCCGGATTCGAACCGGCTACCCAGTTCGCCCCCAGATCACTTGCATAGCGCCTTACTCCGACGAAACGTAAGTGCATGAAGGTGGCTTACTGAACTACGTTATTTCTAGTGTGTGATTTTTGTTATTGGCTAATTTCCAATTTTCCTTAATATTATTTCCAGCGATTTATGTCTATTTTTTTTCCCCGCTTTTCGAAGTGGCATCAGCTGTATTTTTAGAAAATGCCATACTGTCTTGAAGAGACTGACGCATTTCGCCCCCATTTTAGGTACCATTTTACCCCACGTTTTTCGAAAAGTGGCATTATCTACTTATCTATCCTGCTCATTTTTTAAAGAGGGTGAGCCCTTTGTATCTCGGTCCATCACAGCCAAATATCCTCTCGTGGACTCGTCCTCCATACATTCCCACACCACCATGTAAAAATTGGTTGAGACGAGAAGTAGTTTCGAACTACGTAATGGGGAAGAAGGGGAAAAAAAACAAGATAGCGTAAAATCGCCGATTTAGCTTCAACCATTTAGACGAAGTGAGCGTTTCTAATTGCGGAATTGGTAACTTCTGTATATTATATAAACGAGTGTTTATATAGCATCCAGCTCTCTTACCCACTTTTCTTTTTATAACCGTTCATATTTATGTCTTCATTAAACAATAATCTTTGGCTTCGTTCAGATAATGTCATCATCAACAACAATTATCTATCATTGGCGGCCATTAAAGGCCATTTAGGGTTAGAGCGCTGATGGATCGCAGGGAACATAAAAATTAGGACTTAGATTACTCGGGGGTGAGTTGCATTAACAGTTTTTTGTCATTTAATTGACAATCCACACCCATTCGAGTACAAAAAAATAAATGGGCCAATTCAGTTCGAGAGCTGATAGCAGTCCAAACTGTCTCCTCCCTTCCCCCCCCCCTCTCCTACCTATCCGATCATTTAGCAAAGTAAAGCTAAGAGCCGATTTAGGTAAAACTTGGGGAGGGGAGGGGGTCCTACCACGGCTGAGCTCGTGAAAAAACAAAAGAAAAGAATTGTTAATGCTACGCTTTATTACGACCCTATAAGGACGCGCTTTCAATGTTACTCCGTACGTGGCCTTTTCAGTAAGCTTGGCTTCGTGGCGGCCATATTGTGTACCCCCCTAAAATCGTTGTAGATCAGACACGATATTTACCTGGTCATGGTTGGGCATGGGAAATTCTTCGTCAACGGATGAACTAAGGTTATAAGTAAACTGGAAATAAAGCCGTCATGGAAATTCAGTTTCCAGCGTGTGAATTTCGCTGATGTCTCTTCATATTACTAGAGCGGTTATGATGTCTATTTATTTACGCCAGGGTTCATATTTCGAAGCACCTTGATGAAGCCTTGACTCTAAGGATGACCCCAAATTTTGTTAGCTTTGCGTGATAACTCTCTTCGCTCCTGAATGCTGATTTAGATCCAAAATAGTTTGTGTTTCTACGTGACGTACGTAGCGTACGTGTGAACATGTACCGAGACAAAGAAAAAACTATACAAGTCCAAAAGGCATTCTACGGTGATTGGCGGCCTTCGTGTGACGTAACCAATACTGTTCGAAAGAAACCGAGACAGGCGGTTGCACGAACAGCGAAAAGCGGAGACTACAAATATCACCGGAATAGATATTGGCGCAGAAGCGAATTTCCTTGATTGGTGGAGGGTTCAGAATCTGCAAAACTAAGATCTTAGGAATACGAGCTGTTCCTGGGCCACAGATGATTCCACAATTTCATAGCACAACAAATTTTTAATTTTCGGAAACAATTGCTAGTTTCCTTGGTCACAAACATGTGCAAGAAAATCCTGATTAAAAACACAGTAAACATAAAACACGGCTTCATAACATCGCCATCTTGGATGTTATGAAGCCGTGTTTTATGTTTACTGTGTTTTTAATCAGGATTTTCTTGCACATGTTTGTGACCAAGGAAACTAGCAATTGTTTCCGAAAATTAAAAATTTTTTGTGCTATGAAATTGTGGAATCATCTGTTGCCCAGGAACAGCTCGTATTCTTAACCTAACCTCTCCACAAAATAATCGATTTTGGAACTAACATCTTATTTTTGTTTGTTTGTGTGTCCGCAGTGGGAATCTCCATATATTATATTGAAGTCGATCCGCATTGGGAATCTCCATAATCTATATTCTGTTGAAGTCCGCAGTGGGAATCTCCATAATCTTTATTCTAT
>JAHWFP010079971.1:0-31638 GCA_023313725.1 Lithobius niger
TTTTTTTCCGACCCACCAAGTAAAAATACGATGCCTGTAACAGAAACTGCATACCGTTATTTAAACCAAACAAATGGAGGATAACTAAATCTAAACGCATTACCCTTCCTCCTGCCACACATATCTTTTTCTTTCTTTTTTTGGGTGGGGGGGGGGGGAGGTTATTGTAGTTCACTGCACATAGAGCCTTGGCTTGCAAATTTTCAACAGCAATACGTGTCATTACATAATTATACCATACAAAACCAAGCTTCATAGATCACAGTTGTGTACTTGGTTCAGTTTGAGTGAGGAGTCGTTAATCACTGCATGTAAGATTTTACATTTTACATCTAAGGTGAAAACCTTTACCTTGGATTCGTTTTGTCCGTATGAAGGTCACTGAAAATCTCGTACTGAAAATGGATGAGTAATTTTTCAGATACTTGATTTTGAATGATACGAAACCGAATTGAACTAATTGACATAACAAAGTACCCGGATATAAAATCGGCAGAAAGTCGACATTATTGTTTTATGTTATTTCATGTTATTGGAATAATAAAAACATAACGCGAAGGATCCGGCTTTGTGGACTGCCAGATTGATGAGTGAGCACTAACCAATTCCAACGAGAAATAAATTACAAGTCGTAATACCACGATTACTTCTATGAAATGGATAATTTGTGTCTTTTAGCATGAAACTCCTTTCCAGATGTAATTACCCAAAACCGAAGGTCGGGGGAAATTTGCTGGAAAGCAGTTGAAATCTATCACAAATTAATAAATTATAGATTTCATAATCCGTACGGTATGAGAATTTTGTGTTCTTTCCACAAAACGATTCTTGCTAGATTCGACATCAACTTTTACTTACAGTATTAACAGTCAACGTTTCACAAACATTTTTTGAGTATACTAGCTCCATCGATATTTACGATGTCTTCGCTGTTTACGATGTTTCCTCCATTTGGTGTAGCGATACTAGTCCCATTGCATTTCGTCATTCAACTTGTAATTTCGTTCGATTCAGTGTGGGTATTTAGTGTTAAGTAGGTCTAAACCGCATTTGATGCTGCCGATTCACCAAATTAAATGCATCTTGACGAGAAGCGTTTTCTTGTTTCCGTAAAAATCAGACGAAAGTGACGTCATTCCCCTAATCTGGACATAACTGTATACTCCGAATCCTGTCGAAAAGTAGCTTCGTGTTTCCGTAAAACTCTGACGATTAACGAAGGTGGCGTCTTTTCCCTTATGTGGGCGATACTCGATGCAAGGAAACGGCTTGCTCCAATCCAAGTGAGATATACTGTCAAGATCTGTGAATTGTTTGTCAGTCACCAATCAGTGACGAGTAAAGCTTCGATCTCTATAATTACTGAAGCAGATCGGTTGGGTGTAGAAAGAAAACAAAAATTAACGTCAACAGAAAACCACGTGTGAATGTTATCGCTATTATCACTGCTCATTCTTCTACTGTCTTGGTAGCTCGCCAAGTCGCCTATTTCGTGATCATTGTTTATATTTAAAGAATAAATATTTGAAAACTGGCCGATTTTAAGTTAAACAAACAGCGATGCACCTTCAAATTAAAATTTATTACTACCATTGATGTAAATAGGTAAACGAACTGTAATGTCTATATAAATAAGTAAAGGTAAAAATGAGTAAAAGCTTTATTTCTCTTCGCTGGATATAAATATATTCTGACGTGTTCCTTTCGGGACCGTCAAGAATTACTGACCGACATCTTCTATTCTTCCGGTTATGATGCTACTGCAATCATGGAAGTTTCCTTCATATGATGAAACTGCAGAAAGACAAATAAACGAATAACCTGCCTGTCGTATTAAACACTCTTCCCTCCCTCCCACCACAACCATGATTTCCCGACTAAAAATTAAAAATAAATAAAACCAAACCGCAAATGACAGCATTCAAGTATTACATCATCAAAAAGGGTGGAATCGTCTCTTGAAGACGATTGATGCCGAAGGGGTAAGGGGTGGCCAGTCGGTGACTTAAGCATCAAGCTTTTGCAGGAAAAAAATTAGACTTACTTCATGGTTTTAATTTTTTTAAATAATATTAATGCCTTTTATATTTGATATCTTAACAAGCTAAGTATAGAGTGTAGTAATCTTTTTGTTCTGGGTCAAGTCAGTTCTGTGGAAATAATTCTTCTGTGGAAATTGGAAATACACACAAAATTGACCCGAGCCATTTTTTCTAACCCTTCTCTCTCCCCCCCCCCCCCCCCCCCGCACAAACCCCGCAAAAATAAAAAGCAGAGTTTTTTTTTTTAATTGGGGCGCGTTGCTGTCTGGTTTTTTTTTTTTGGGGGGGGGGGGGGTGGCGCGGAGGGGGAGGTTAAGTGAAGATTGACGTAATGGAAAGGAAGGTTAGGCGACCGATCAGGAGAAGGGAAGGGAGAGAAACTGCCAATTTCGTGATGACATCGTACACGTCATACTTGAATACTCCCAATGTAGCCTACACTTTACCATTTCATGCTTACATTGATGGGCTCTGCGGTAAATAGGTCACAAAATGGTGTCCCGAGTGGAACGAGATTTTTTTGGACCGCAAACCGAAAAGTCGGTGCTAATGACGAACGAACTCTAAACATACTTATTATTTTGTTTCGTTCTATTTTAATTAAGTTCACGTAACAAACACCAACTAGTTTGATGTTTAAAGTAATATTTCACTAAACTTTAGTCAGATTCCTGGTCCACGTGAAAGCTTATTGCTGAACTATTCAACTAGTACAACTGCCCAAAAAAAAAGGACTGGTCGTTAAAAAGGGGGAAGAAGCGGCTATTTAACGTTTTAATACATGATTTTTTAGTACAGTGTAGATCAAATTTGAGTCTAACTTAAAAAAATTGCAATGTCTAAACAAAGAAGCCGTTTCAAGTAAAATGCCGCCATCTTCCGACGACGCCTGAATTCAGCATCACTTATCCGGTTTCTAAAAAGACTAGAACACGTCTCCTCACAAAAGATGTAACCCCATTCGTACACTTGTTCAGTCTTCTCAGCTCCTAAACCCTTAACTTGACCAGGATTGGTGACCAGGATTGAGGGGAGGAGTCAGCTCTCAAACAACCTTCTGAGACATTTTTAGATTTCTAACCTCTTACATACAGCAGTAGCATAATTCGATGGATTTATTACCCTGCTCCCGTTTGCTTTATGCGGATTAAACTCGGAAAGTAACAAGCGTGGTCTGTTCCGTTTTACTGAATGTTGGTTTCTCAAACAACAGTTTTGCTACATTCACTCAAACCTACGGTAATGTTGAAAACGCTATTTATTCATGGTGTACGGAAAAGAATTGAAGACATAAAGAAGATAGAAATGCTCGAGAGCAAATGATGAATTGTTGATAGTAACTTGATGCAACGATTCTCAAGAAAAAAAAATCAACCAATTTCAATGCTCTCAGTCCTCTATAGAATTTCTTTCAGGAATGACCAACTTTTATAGAGTATTTATAAAGAAATTCTAAAAAATAGAACATCTAAAGAAACCTCTGTCAAATGTGTATACAATTTCTAAAGAAACCTCTACAGAATTTTTAAAGAAACAGCCACAGAATTTCTAAAGAATTTTACATTATTAACACTGGCGATAGCCAGTGTTAGTAAGGGTCGACCTAGGACCTCTGTGTTAAACTCTCAACTTTGAGAGCTTATAACTCCGTCAAAAGTAAACATATTTAAACCAAATTTGGAATCTAGCCTTGACTAGTAAAGGCCTGTCTGCAGTCCAAAAATTGTGAAATTCGGTCCAGCCAAACCCGAGATGCAGACAAGGGCCAAATAGACAACTTCTTGTGCAGCTTCTTGTTGTTGTTGTTGTTGTTCTGGGGATACTTTCGTCTGTCCTCTCTACAGGTCAAACCATTTGTCCTATAAAGCTGGTTCTTAGCTCATTTTACAGGTATTGCTCTGTAGATGTGCCCTTTTCATAAGGCCTTTTCTAATTGGTCAAGTGGTTCAGGGGTTACGGAGCTCTAAACCACCAGATTGATTGTTTTACATTGTTTTAAACATTGTTATTATGCAACAATACCAATTAGCAAACATCAGCTGCGAGACATAGACTGAAGATTAAAGGATTTGTTTCTATTGTTAACATTGGCGATAGCTAGATTAGTGAGGGTCAGCCTAGGGTCTCTTGTGTTAAACTATCAGCTGTGACCGCCAACTGCACTGTTTTACAGTTTAGCTGCAATTCTAAAAGTAACACGAATTAATAAACAAAAACGGAACGTTAAATGTTTAGAGTAAGGATCTAAAAGTCAAAACCTAGAAGGAACACGGACAAGCTTTGACAGTTAGGGTCTAGGTGTAAAATTTTATCAGTAAGAGGCTGGAAAGCATTAAACCCTTACTACCCGGTGGTCAGCAATAAATACATTTTCACGAAAAACTGGAAATCATCCTACAATGATCCATGTGATGATCAAGTGGTAGTATGGTTATACGTTTCCTGCTTTGCTTTACGTTGAAAATTATTTTTCAATTTAGTAACATGCCAGCATATTCGTAGCAAACAGCATTATGGTAATCCTCTACCATAAATCTACGAAATATAATACAAATTCTAAAGCATCAAAAGACAAAATGCCAAACTTCACAAGAAAATTGTGTTATTAAAGTTCCAAAACAATATTCTGAGAACAAAGAAAACCTGCTACAACCGTTCATACACACGTTCAGTTCGAAGAGACTAGAACTAATCTAACCACCGGGTAGTAAGGGTCTAATGCTTTCCAGCCTCTTACTGATAAAATTTTACACCTAGACCCTAACTGTCAAAGCTTGTCCGTGTTCCTTCTAGGTTTTGACTTTTAGATCCTTACTCTAAACATTTAACGTTCCGTTTTTGTTTAATATAAGGCAAAGTGTGATAGCAGAAACGACGACAAGAACCACCAATACAATGAAAACGGGTGAGCGTGTCAATTCTTTGCCCAGAAGTTGAAACTGCTACATTGTTACCTTTAAAAGTAGTTGAAATTGGTACATTGTTGCCTTGACTAACAATTTGCTCTGCGCGGTCATCTCAGCGGCAAGTGCTAAATGACGTCATTCACGAAGGACAGTTACTCAGCGGCAAGTGTTAAACGACGTCGTGCACGAAGGACAGTTATTTTCCACAAGGTCCGGATGGCTCAAGCCAAAACGGTAAACTGGGGGAAGAGGGGTACTTGCTTTGTTGGAGGATTTAATGGTTGCTTATACTGCTATCATCATCAACGCACTGCTTGGAGGTAAGCTGTAACCAGACTAGCTGCTCGCGGCTGCTTGGCGACGCAGGATGGTGTACCAAAGATCTCAAAGTCCGTAAATAAACGCCACACAAACTATTTGAGTGCAGCAATTTTAACCTTGTAGGCACGCATTAATGCATCGCTTCGCACGAAATTGTTTTCTGTCTGAAGAGGGCTTTAAGCCGGAACCAGACAAAAGAATTTTTAATGCAAAGAGATGCGTTACTGCGTGCCGACATATAGGAGAAGAAAGAGGTGGGGAAGAAGAAAAAACTTAACGCGCACGCGCGGTACCCTTTTCGATCAAAGGACGACGCGGCGGAAGTCAATTCATATCAATGTGCCTGCGCTGTAGTGTGTTCATTAATAGCAACAGGATGCACATTACTGAAAGCGTCATCTGTACACGAACATGGAGTTAATAAATGATATAGTACATGAATAGTGGATGTGAGTGGGCGATTGTGAGCGCGTTTTCACGCAAAAACTTAGGCTTTAATACAGCACACTACACAAGTTACATCGTTCAAATTAATACAGAGCCAACTTCAATTCTTTCTGTAAACGTCCGTTCCGTTCAGGTAACGTATCAAATCATACAATCAATAATTACCTTTTACTGGTTTAGAAAATGGTTGTGCTCCTGTGATGTTACTGTTTACAGCATCGTTTTCGGGTAGTTTACATAGAGCCTGCATCATGGCAAGTACTTGTCGGTCACAATGAAAGTTAAACAACAATTCTGTCGAAAAAAATACCATTCAGTTGCTTACAGGGCCTGATTTAGACCGTGGGGAGCCCGGGGCACTTCAGGGTTCGATGGGCCCCTCGAACTCAGACATTAATATACACATCAAAAAGGACAATTCACTAAATTTACATAATTTGCTCATAAAGTTATTTATGGGACTGACTTTTATGCCTAGCAAGTAGCAAGGCACGCTTGTCAGCGGTTGTACATTAGGTATAGCCTCCTGAGCCCCGGACGGCACAATTGTCTACCGCTACCAGATGGGGAAAAAGTCCCTACGCGCACTTTTCTGTTAGGCTGAGTCAGGCTATGGCTTCCCTGCAATACGCAAGCAGCCGAAATCCTTATTTTTAAAAGAGGAATTTCATAGAAACAAATTTTCGGGCGACATCCCTACTCTAACAGAATCTTTGGTGTCTCTGAACTTCGTTACCTTATTGCTTTCGGTGGTGCGGTTCGTCACAAGTTTTCATTTCTTGTTCAATAAAGTACAGTAATTATTGTATGTTAATTATTATGTTTTTGTGTAAAGGGGGCCCCTTTAGCCTGGGGGTCCGGGGCAATTTCTCCCTTTGCCCCCCCCCCCACCCATAAATCCGGCCCTGGTTGCTTACCGCGAATTAGTAGTTACGTAGCTAATAGCGATTGACGAATTCGGCCAAAACAAGCGATGAACCAAGATGGCGGAACTCATTTCCCATCAGTGATAGGCTCAAATCAAAATCGACTCAATTCCACTTTTGAAGACTTGGTGGAATTGATTCTACGTTGGATGATTCCAGGTTATGAATTCATGGAATTGACTTTATTAATCTTCAATTCCACTTGACTTAACTGGACTTGAGGTTGGTATTTCCCGAAATTATAAACTGACTTGGTAGGAATTGAATTGATGACCATCAATTCAGTCAATGTTGCGCTCTGGTTGACTTGACTTTGCCAAATCAACCATTGGATTGGCTATTGCCTAGATTTAAATTGATTTTATTTGACTTAAAATTCCTTGCTTTGATGTGATTTGATTCAACCTGAAATTCAGGCAATTCCAAAAAAATCTAAATCAATTTACCCAATTTCAGCCCCAAAATTGACCAAAATCGTCGAAATTTTCGGCAACTCCTTGAATTTTGTCAAAATTTACCTGAAATGATGCTGGGCTTGGGTGAAATTGAATGGAATTGGTCAAATACAGAATGTGGCAATGATTTGAAATGCATTGAAACATGGCAGTAATTTGGTAGGAATTGACTCTTGAGCTATGAATTGGAATTTATCTGGAATGCAATTGCTTATCAACGCTATTTAGGTAGAAATGGATTTGACTTGACTTGCTGTTCACTTCAAGTCTAGGTAATTGACTGAAATTCATTTAAACGGAATTGTGCCCATCCCTGCTTTCCGTTAATGTCCCAGGTTGCCATGGAAACCTAAAGGAGTGCGCTGATGTGAGCAGACAGGCATTTTCGTTTCCTGTGCCTTCAAGGATAAATACTGCAGCACTTAAATGGTTAGTTGACGCTCTGCAATGCAACCGCGAACAGACAGTCAGGTTTGGCCTTCAGGATTACAACCGACCAAGACATGTTTTAAATTACCACTTTGACTAATGTAATGCCTCTGTACTTACTGATAGCAACAGGTTCCCGTCAGTATGGGTTTAAAATTACATTGTGTCACTTTTTTAATTTGGAATGAACTGTAGCTTTCTAAATAAGAGTCCATCGTATTTAATATAATTAATGCAAATTAACTGTTTCAATTAGTTAAATTGCGCTACAATCTACTATGAATCTAATTGCCAATGATTGTGTTACCGATTTTCTAAAGATTTTCTAAAGAGACTCCATAGAATTTATACAACGCGTCACACTAGCGACGAAACTGCTAAGTAAATAATAAAAGTGATTGTATAGTAGTGGGTGGACACTCGCTTTTTTTTAAACGTGAATTTTTTATGTATACAAATTTCGACATTTGATAAAACCTTGGAGTTAAAATTGTTTCTGGAATTACATAAAACGACCTAAATATTAGTCACGAATAGCTAACAAACTTGCTCCAAAACTAAGTATTGTATGAGAATCTTGCAGAATTTATTTAGAAACTCTGCATAAAGTTTAGGAATCGTACATTTAGGAATTCTATAGACTCTTTAGAAATTATATGGAATTCAATTTAAAAATTGTATAGTGAGTTCTACAGTCTCTTCAGAAATTCTGTAGACTCTTCAGAAATTATTCTGTAGAGTCTCCTTAGAAATCCTGTTGAGCCTCTTTGGAGATCTTAGTCTCTTTAGAAATTTTGTAGTATTCTTTTAAGAAATTCCATGGACGGTCGCTCTTTTAAAAATAAGACAATTTCCGAGTTGTACCTGTTCAGTGTACAAAATTTCATGCAATTCGATTCAGTAGTTTTGGCATGATGTTATTACAAAGAAACTCCAACTAAGTCACTGCCTAATAAGAAGCTACTATCGCTTCGCTCGTCCACTCCAATGATATATTGATGCGAATATGGGTATTAGATCGTTCAATCAAAACTTACGTAGAGCATGACGTTTTATACACGTGCACTCACACTATATGCAAGCTTATTTCTACCCCTGACCTTCCCATTTCAAATAACATCTTATTCAGGCGTTCATTGGAGATTAAATGTGAATATTTTTTCCTGGAATATGTTTTTTTTTTTATTTGATATGCAACGAATAGAACGTATCTTTATGACAGTTGGACAAGTTAACTGCACAGCGTTTCCTACAAGCTTTAATCTGCTGTGTTAAAAAATGTGTGACTGGAATGCACACCACAATGGAGTGCACGTTAGGGGCGGGGAGGGGGGTGGGGGCAAGGCATATATTCCCTACCCTTTTCGCAAAATGTCCTTTCTGTTTAAAAAAAAATGGCCTTTTTGTGCCGGCCTTTGCTGGCGGTGGTGCTTGAGAAAGAGCCTAAAGGAGTACACAAGAGCAAAAAAGGCAAAGAACGGGTGAAAAATGTAAAATCAAAAAAAGATTAAAAAATAAATAAAAAGGGCCCCTAGAAAAAATGTCCAATAAAACATACTGTGCCCTTTTACTAAAGAGGGGGTATATGTGGACGGTACTGGAAATGTGCAAACTAACAATTTATTTTGATTTTGTGCGGGTTATTTACAACTAATCGCAGAAAGAAAAAAACTAAAACATCAATTACGTACCACTTTTTGAGACTGTACGAGGACCCACACAAGAAGCAGTTTATTTTTATGTTTTTTTTTTATGGTTAATGTAATGCTTAAATAAAATTTTGTCTAACAGACTTTTATTGTAAGCATTTACATGCTCTTTAAAATTACCTTGCTTACGCTATCTCGGAGGTTTCAATCTATTTTCTTTATCCATTATCGCGGAATTATGCAAAGCTGAAAAAAGCAGCCATTAGTTAATGAGACTTCTTCCGCTTGTGTTTACAAATTGATCTTGCGCCAGATTGTGGTGAAGGGGCTTCGTTTATCAACGACGGGATTTAAAATATCCCTCTGGGAATTTACTGAGATGCAAAAACCTGCTTGACTTTACAACGTCGAAACCTAGATTTTAAGAAACAACAGAAAAGCGTTTCCACGCAATTCCTAAAACCATGTTACGTCGAAATACATGCATCTACGTATAAACAAATAAAATAAATTCTGAACATCAACATAATTATTATCTAATACGTTTACTTGGGATGAGATGCACACAGCAAACTCATCACGCACTAAAATGAAAGCGGGCGAGCGGCCGACAATGCCCGTAACAAGCATAACAAACGAAATATTGTTTCAATAATGCTGGCTATTAGAGCCTAGTTAAATAGTTTCAAAGTTGGTTTAGTAACAATCACTGTATGCACGATCGCTGTTGCGGGCTTATCGCGCTTGGTATCAAAACTGAGAAACTGGCAATTTAGTCACACTGAGAATAAGAGTGTCACTCTCCATTGAAAACCCTATTTACTTCCCTAAGAAAACAAAACACAACAGTGGCAAATGCCCCTCTGCACCATCTTCCCCACCCACCCCCCATGTAAGCTAGTGAATGTGTTGGAAGATAATGAATGCTGCTGTTTCTAAACAAACAAAAATAATATTACTAATAAAAAAGTAACGCGTGAAACGTTTTAAAATCTAAATAGCCGAATACTACCCTGGTTCGTAAAAACTGGGGCTGCAAAGCCTGGCGGGCCCCTGGTCCGGAAGGGCACCTACGTCCTTCCTATATTATGTGACATTAATGCAGACACGGATTTATTAGCAACAAATTAAATCAATCCTTTAATTCTTTCTCTGGTTAGTAAGCAAATAGGCTACGACAACATGCTTGTCGTATTAAGTCCATTCACGCACAACCACGCTTATGTTAAAACAACCGTGTTTGCTCTGTATTAATCCACAGTCCACATTACCAGGTATTTTATTTCAAAATTACGATTTAAAATTAAAATAAAAGATAATTAACAGAAAACTAAACTACCCAGAAAAAAACTTTAAAGTTGTATACCTGTATTTAACCTAGACTGCAGGGGGAGGGGAGGGACCGTCGTATGCAGGGCCCCCAACAGCGAAATTATTACGGGTTTGATACCAGCGTTTGCTGCAGCGTCCAACATCCACGACTCGGTGTTTTGTTTGTTTTATAGGAGGGAAATAACAAATGTTGACGTAAAAGGTATATTGATCTGTGCTGGTAACGTAAACGAAAAGTGCCGCAGCGCACCTTTCTGACATTCACTTCCAGCGGGTGTTCGATCCATTGCAAAACCATGTAAATTGCGTTGTTACATTTCGCAATACACCTTCACAACGTTTCAACTCCATTTAATATTTATTTTAGAAGACTTGGTCAACGGTACTGCTGCAGCGGTGCTCCTTTCCGATACTTGGGCTGAAAGTGTTCGACCTGTTTATATATTAAGTGCACCTTGCCGATATCGTTTCCGTCCTAATGTTACTCCATGGTGAAAAAAGTAACCAATATTCGTCAGCTTAAAAAACGAACGATGATCGGTCAGATGTCTAGAAACGTACAAAATATTAGTGGCTGAAACCTTTCCGGCTTTACTGATAATGGCAAAACTCCATACGCTACTTTAAAACAACAATGAAATTGTACAAACAGAAAAACAAAGAAAGTTAATTTAAAGTTTATTATCGAATTAACGAAAGAAAATGGAAGGTTAAGACAAAGAAAACTGAAGAAACAACAACACAATAGAAAGAGCAAAATCAAGTGAAAAAGCAAAATTAAGCAAATGAAAAAAAAAATGCAATAATACAAACATTTTTTTTTACATATTTTTCTCCGTGCGGAGAGAGAAATTAAAATTACGCAGACATTGAAAGTTCGATAAAATGAATAAATTATGAAGCAATAATAAAATTCAGTAGCAAACTCTTAAAGCAATCAAAATGAATGTAAAAATTATCCACCATATCCTGAATTAATCCTAAATTCTATTTAAGAGGAGAATCAAAGCAAACATGATGGAATAAAATAATTCAGCAAACAACAATAAAATCCAATAGTCACTCGCCAATAAAGCAACAAAAAAACAAAAGAAAAATAGTACGAGTGGCGCAACATGGGATAGAACTGTGTTGGAGGCTCCTGCTCCGAATTTTATTTAATCATATTATTCCTTATCTTTCGCGTAAAAATTACTAAGACTTATTACGGAATTTCCGCCATATCAGCTTCTGTGTTAAAGGTACGGTTTGCTCGGTGCGTTTATCGCTCAACGATGATCGTTCAACGATTGCCTAAACATTGCTTCTTTGTTTTTGAATGGTGCTGTTTTTCTTCGAACGCCTGTCGCTATAGAGTCGCTAACGATCATCGTAGGCTCTGAATTTAGTCGCACGGGTGGAGACTGAATATGATCGCAGCCGCAAAGAAACATTAATTTGAGGGGAAGGGTGGGGGAGGGGTGTTCGGTGATCATGGCGCCCACTTGTACGACGTGACTGGTGAATAAATAGGATGTCTGGTCGAAAGTCGGACAGACGCAGACGCTCGGAGCAAACTAGTACACCCTCGATTATCTTAGAGCAATAATCGTGACAAACGCACCCAGTAAAATCGTACCCAAGCTATTTTAACGGAGTAAAATCGTACCCAAGCGATTTTAACTGAGTAAAATCGTACCCAAGCGTATTCCCTATTAGTTTGGTTACAGGATTGATCCGATGGACGCTGTACGTTAAAAACCACTGAAACAAAATACATGAAACTGGAGAAGCCGGATTCGTATACTAGGAATGAGGTGTCACTAAAATTGATAATACTACAACACATACATGTAATTTTGTGTATCTCACTGATTTTAAGACTGAAATGCATCCTTTTCCACCACCGGTCTAATACATAGGGCAGAACAGGCGGAAACAATAAGAGCTAAAATTATTCAGTTCACATTGCACTGAACTAAAACTACACATACACTAACAGATCCCAGCCCACTCCTTGGGTAGACGAACAATCATCGTGTTCAAGTGGCAACTCAAATGTATATAAATTATACAAGATTAAAAGAAGCACTAGGACTACTCAGTGAAAAGGTTACACAGGGTATAACTAAAATGTTTAAGATTCTGTAAGGTTTTATTATGTTCAGTAGTATTGTCACGATGGCGTAGTTTTTCATCGATAAGTGTTCTCAACCCCAAGTTGCATTCCGAAGCTAAAAAAAATACACCGAGCGGTTGCGCAAGGTGTTTTTATCAGCTTGGGAATGTAACGAGAGGTTGAAAACGTTAGTCGATACTTAAACTACGCACGAGTGTCGTTTGAAACGAGAATTACTGTCTCCTAAGTGCTTTTGTTTCCCCAACAATCCATGTGAAAGCAGCCTAACTCACTGTGAAAGCTGCGATTTTGTTGCACAAACATTAGTACCACTCACGGCGCCGCAACTAAAGTAAATAAGTGTTTTTTTTATTTTTTTATGTTCTATTGAAAATACCTTTCTTAGAATATCCGTAACATTGCTAAGTTTTACGATAAGTATTACTAATTTATTTTCAACTATTTCCGTTCAAGTGCCGCATTTAATATTTTACGCACCGTGGTTGCTTCTACCGCCAAGCTTCGAATATTAGTGGCGATTAGGCCTAACGCTGTGGGGCAGATAGCTGATGCTAGTTAATCGTTCTGTCACCATAATCACCAAAGACTAATCGTGCATTGCGGGGAAGCCAGATCATGCCTGACGCCTTTCAGGTACGCGTATTGTTCAGAAATTGGTTTAGGCCTACTGAATGAAGTTTTGTCGTACTGTCGTTATGTGGCAAGACTAGGAAACCAATTGATTCGATCGTAAAAACAACATGGAGGGACAAAGCTGACAGTTTTATCTGATAAAATATAGTGTGCTCCGTTTATCTGTGTTAAGGAGGCATGATTGGCTGATGGCGGCCAATTACTGGCTTCCCATTGGTTAAATGCCTTTGAATAATTATGAAGGTATATTCTCACGGAGATGACTTGACCTATACTCAAACCACCGAACTCCTGAATCTAAATCTGATCCTGAGTTTATTTCGAATCCGATCACGTATCCCATTGAGTGAATCCACATACATAATGCGCTTAAGTTGGGATGAGATGCACACAGCAATCTGAAGTGGAGATGCATACAGCAAACTCATCACTAAACAATGAGGAAGCAACAATGAAAACAGCTCAAATCAACTAAACAATGAGGAGGCGGCAGCAAGATGGCGAGCGAGCTCTTTCTTGGCACGGTAGCAAAAAAGGGCGAGCGTCCGACAATGTGAACGGATGTGCCCTGTAATAAGGAGTAACAAACGACATACTGCATCAATAATGCTGGCTATTATAGAGCTTAGTTTAATAGTTCCAAATTTGGTTGAGTAACAATCACTGCATGCACGATCATTGTTGTGGGCTTATCGCGCTTGGTGTCAAAACGGAGAAACAGGCAATTCAGCCACACTGAGAGTAAGAGTGGAGCCCTCCTCTGAAAACGCTATTTACTTCCCTAAAAAAACCAAACATCAGGGGTTCCAAAGGAGGGGCAGCAGAGAGGGGGGTATTCGGACCACACAATGGAGGAATTCGGAGGGGGGGGGTGCGGGGTGGACAGGGGATACCAGGGAGCCGCAAGGAGGGGGGATCTGACTGCACAATGGGAGAACGTGGGGGGGGGCGGGCATGCAGGGAGTTCGGGGAGGAGACATGGGGGAGGGGCGGTAAGCGGCCGTTTTCGTTTGCCCAATAGAGTATTTCGCTCGCGCATGTGGGATAGTATAACTTACTTACGGAATCCTAATCATTTTAGCTATTATAACTTTTCGCTGGTAGCCTAGTGTGTTTCACGTTACTCTTTTACATCTTTAAGGAATTATCTAGTTTGCTGACCATTATTAAGTAATCTCACCACCACAGCCTTCATTAAAAAAAAATGCTTCGTAGCAACTGAACGGCTAATCTAGGCCATTTTGCGAGTTATTGCTTACGGTTGGACTCTTTTAAAACATGTTAAACCACTCCCGCACCACCAAAACAAAATTTGCATATCAAAATGGGGTTCGTAATAAAAGTGGCGCCAGAAGCCGTCCGTTATAATTACTACGGACGTCACAATCACTTTGGAGATTTACTGGAGTTTAATTTAAAATGTTTGTTTCGATTGCTTCTTCTGCCACGTGACTTCGTTTCGCGATTTTCCACGTGACTGCACAGATTTCGTTAACGTTGAAGATCAATTTTAAACGTACGGCGAGTTGGTGGAAGACATAAGTTACAAACATTAGTGGTAATTAGGGAAATGATGCGTTAGACACACAATTGCCACTAGCTGGTTACGTGCTATCGTCACTAAGAACTAATTCATGTTTATAAAGGGAAAAGGTTGTTTAGGAACTAACAAGGTATTGGGATTCCAAGCAAACGAACGAATTTTGGAATGTCGTATTTAAAGGCGGGTTGCCATCAAACGAGAGTTTGGATTATCTAGCGCCATCGAGCGCTATCTACTTCTTTCTAGCGCTTGCTCGCAGCCAGCAAAGGAATGCACAAAGAAATACAACAAAAACAACAAACAAGCCACGAGCCTTCTGAATTTATGAGTAAAAATTTGGTATGTCCTCTTGCACCTGGAAGCAAGCTGTAAAAATTAACGATATTAATGCTAATAGATGGCACCACGGTAGAATATAAAGAAAATATTCTAGCGCCATCTAGTGACAGTAATCGTAAACTTTTACAATTGTTCTCAGGTACACGAGGACTTCCCAAATTTTTACTCAATAATTAAGGAGGCGCGTGGCTTGTTTGTTGTGTTTAAAGGTATTGCTTTGTGCATTCCTTTGCTTGGAGAGAGAGAACTCAATAGGGTTAGATGCTGCATATGCTAATTTGGTGAAAACATGTGGAAATCACACTTGTAGACTCCACACAGTTATAGTTATAGTCTACGAGTGGGACATTTACGTGTTTTTTTTTTTTTTTTTTTTTTTGCACTCGTAGTTAAAGGACACGTACTGTCATAAAGTTAGTTTCCTGTAAACATAATGTGGAACAAATTATAGGGGCAGTCGGAGTGATGGGAATTTTCTGGTCGGCTGTATCCTTGGTGTTTCCTAAGTGTATCCAACTGAATTTTTATTAGTCAGATGGTTGATAGACATGTCTTTCTCGTCCATTCTTATTTCGACCAAAATAAGAATGGTACAACACGACTTGTCCCTAACGGCATTGATCTGTTTATCTGCATTTACCAGCATATTTTGCGTGCCGCCACATGTTTTCCCATTTTGCTGAGTCAACCAGCGGAGGTGATGCTTGTCAGGAGGAGCTCGAGAATATAAAGAACTTGAAGCTTTAGGGACCGGTTATCATTTGTTTCAGGGAGGGGGGAGGGGATGTTATGGACTTTTGGGTATCTTCTCGAGGACGGTCATAACATTTTAGGCCCGTCAAGGAAGAAGGAGGAAAGGGGCGGTCACAAAAAAAATGACTGAACAAACTGGAGGAAAAGTCACCGTTTAACCTCAAAATTGGCCTAATCTAAAATCGCCATAGCGCCCCCCCCCCCCTCTCCATCCCGTAAGTTCTTATAATATACTGACGTTATTTCAATTATGTCATCCCGTTAACATAGATGATGTTGTGATGTGAAGGCCGTGGTCATGCTGACTCAGACTACCTTAGAAGTGCTAATATGCATCCCTGATATCAAAAGTTTCAAAAGTTATTCAACCGTCGTGAATCATGAATCTTGGTCCGAAGTGGTTTGAAGAACACGTCCTGAATGTTTTTAAGAACATATACTTGAAGTCATAGCTCCCTTTTCCACAGAAGGGCGCGTTTACGCAACGAGACCTTCTCGCTCGCCGAACGCTATTTGCTATAGTCAACCGTTACTTATTTATGATTAGTTTTACAGCTTCTACTAAATGAATGCAGTAATACATAAAAATTAAAATATTATAGACAACAACACGGATAAAGAACAATGTGCAACAGTAATTTTAAACATTGCTATAACATTGTTGTCATTCTCGCTATTTTCCAAAAATTGCTATTCTTGTACAAAGAACAGTTTCTGTCTGTGTTCAGACGACGGTAGAATAAATACTGCTCGCGGCGATAATTCGAAACGGCGTCCATTTCAGGTTTATCGAATCGAAGAGAAACCATCCGAATACCAGCATTCAGAAACCAGTCCGTCGTCTTGTACTGCAGTAAAAATTGCTTTCTTGTTGTCATAAATCGACGGTGTCATGTTGCACATTATCATACGTCGTGTCGCGAGGCACGAGAAGGTCTGCGTCCGCGTTGTTGCCATGGTTACCACGTTCGAAAGCCGGTATAGGCGAGAAGCATTCCGTAGATTTACTATTACAGTAAAAGCTAGTAAGCGAGAAAATTGTTTTTGCGTAAACCCGCCCTAATTATGAACCTGCCAATGCGAAGTGCTATTTTTTAATTAGTTCAGAGGAAATCCTCGACACTTAAGTGGCACTGACACCGATTGAAAAGCTGCAGAATCTGGCAACATCTAGCGCTATCTAGTACTATGTAGCACTTGCTGGCATCAAGCGAAGGTATGCACATCGGCATTTCTATTGACGAAACAAACAAGCTACGACCTCCTTAATTACTGAGCGAAAATTTGATACGTCCTTGTACACCTGGGAGCAAGCTGTAATTAAAGGTTAACAATATCATTGCCGCTAGATGGCGCCATGGCACTTTCGTTCGCTTTTCAATCAGTGATAGTGCCACTTTAACCTGTTACCTGAAAAGGCGCAAGAAAGGCTTAATTTTTTCGGTGAGGGGTCACACAATTTTTTACTATCGGGGGGGGGGGGGGTATTATAATTTCAAAAAACTAAGAGGGAGGGTCATCGAAAATATGAAAATCACATTTTCAACTCATCTGCTGTTATTACAGGTCTCCTATATCTTATACGCGCCAGCGACATGTGTTTGCCAGGTATTTTAAAAATTTAATTTCAACTCCTTATTAAATTTGCTTACTTCATGCAATTTTCATACAATTGGCTACAACTCACTTTTAGTACTTCTCTCCTAATTTTCATTAAGGTCTCAATGAAGAAGAGGCCAAACAAGAGCAAAACAAGAGGAAGTCAAACAAACAAAGACGAAAGCAATAAGATCGAACGCAGTCAAACGTGCTTGCAAAGATCCAGTTTCGAATTGTTTCCAGTAAGTGGGTGAGATGAAAGACGAAACGATCGTTCCAGAGGAGTAACTATGAGGAGGGGGTGACTGGTTCGAGTTAGGGTTGCTTCATCCAGTTTATGTTCTCATGGATGATGTAATTACGCCCTCTGACAGGTCATTAAGAAGCAGCAGATTACTTCTCGGCAAATACACAACTGTCCAAACACAAGCCTTCCCTTTCGTCGAAAACGGCCCTAACACGTTTAGCATGGCTGAATGCCGCCAGTTACAAGAACCCGTAACGCTCATTTTTCATCGAATGCATGTCTCGTAAAGTATTTGAACCTGTCTGATAAAGCAAAAACTTTCTTCGTAGGTGGCGGTGAAGTTGGTTTAGGAAGCGGGTTGTCCGTCCGAATGTACTAATGATTTTTTGATGAGAAATGTATGAGGCATAGCGATTATTTACGTAGGGGGATTGCGGAGGATTTTAAAATGTGACCGGTAAATTTTCGATGAATCCCGCCCTCCCAAGACCCTGAAAAAAAAATCTCTCCACCAAGATCCAAAAATATTCTGCTTTCCCCTCCATCCCACCACAAAAAGTAAGCTTTTCTTATGCCTTTTCAGGTATAAGTAAGTGTACATGATATCTTTCTGGACTAATTAAAAAAAAAATATTTTGTATGGAAGGGTAATCAATCAAATATGTGGAAAACGAAAGTATGTTCTCTAAGCCACCTTTGGACCGAGGTTCATGATTCATGACAGTAGAATAACTTTTGATATAAGGGATGCATATTGACACTACTGTAAGGCAAGGCAGTTATTCAGTATACCCATCCCGTCACAACATCACCACGCATGTAAAATACCATGATGCAAAAACTCTTTGAGAAAGTGATTTTAAAGAACTATTCACCGGATGGCGCTAGGAATAACATCAAAATCTTAAAAAACTTTCTTGATAGGGGTTCTGCAGCGGTTTGAGAAATTTTGACTGCTGAAAGTGTCATTTTTGAGGTCGAAAAGTGACTTTTTCCTCCAGTTTAGTGAGCGTTTTTTGTGTGTGTGTGTGACCCCCCCCCCAGATTGCGGGGGAAAAAATGTTGTAACCTCCAAGCGGGGGGGGTCGAAAAAAACAGACCCCCTCACCCCGAGATAAACAATGACCGACCCCTAACCACTCCTTGTTTCTTGTGGTCATGGTGGATGAGTGTTGGCACAACTAAGTCCAGTTTGCCTGTAGACGAACCCTGCCCGATTACCTGCCAAACTCTTAAAAATTGCCGCAAAATTACAGTACCGAGAACTAATAATCTTTTACCAGTTCTTTCTGCCATAATCTTTGGGTGCCTTGCACATCCTAATGTAAGTGAATGGGCCTGGCAAACAGTTCAAGATGTTGTGTGCGCCCACACCCTATTACTCTCGTGTGGTCATATTCGAGCACAGCAAAAAAAGTATTAAAACGTGTGTACAACATACGTCAATCTTTAACTAATGCAAGGTCTTGAATTCCTTGAAATTGTTAGTTGGGTCTTTGAGTACATGACCACCGACCTGGAAAGTCAGGGAAAATCAGGGATATGAAATACGATCAGGGAAATTCACGGAAAAAATGGAAAATTGTGAAAAGTCAGTGATAGTCAGGAATATTCGTTTTTTGAATGAACTGTTTGGTCTCTTTTAAGTTCCACTCGCTTTGTTACCTTTTTGCCCCTAAATTTTAAATAAAAAAAAATAAAAAAAATATGCAGCTGTCCACCCAGATGTAGTTTAATGCCAGGCCTGCAGAGTAAGCAGTTGACTCTTTGTAATTGAAAATTTTTTTTTAAAGTGTAAAGTGGAAGTTTTAAAAAAAGTTTTGGTAAGGAATATTAGAAAAAATAAGTCAGGGATGTCAAATATTCATTTTCAGATATGACTATGACCCCTGGTTTGTCGCAAAATGTTGGTGAGCTTATGGTTTAATCCAGGTTTGGTTCGTGCTCGCTAAACACAACAACAACATAATTTTGTGCTTCCACGCATTTTTTTGTGACTTGTTTTCTAGGTTACTAAAATGATTCTAGAAAAAAAGAAAAGCTACGACAAAAAGTCGAAGGAAAAACGTACATGATGAAAAACCTTACCCTGCCTGGTGAAATTCGAGCCAAGGCAACTGAAATCTATAACTTAACCCATAAAAACAGCAACAGCACAGAAAAAAAAAATGTTTCCTCGGGATTATTTTACCAGGTTTTCCCCGTGGGTTTTTTTTCCGCCTGAAAATTTCAGTGTTTAGTGAGATGTTGTTGGCAAGTTTGTTGATTAATTAAGGACCTTGAAAAAATCTTTTACCTTGCAAAAGTCCTTGAAAAATTATATTAGTTTTGAGAAAAGTCCTTGAAAAGTGCTTAGGAGAGCTTGAACCCTGAACACAGTTATACCATAGATTAAAAAGATAACTAGCTATCGCATTGTACTTCATCCAAGCCTACACAGGGCCTTGGCGGTAGTTGTGGCTACTATACCACTGATAACAAGGCAAACTGGGATTGAAGCTGCGTTCCTCACTCGCTACGAGGCAGGTCAGCTTGCTTCTTTCCCGTTGTTAGTTAGTGACAGACACGTCAGAAGCCATGCAGTACCATACGGCCTGAGAACTGAAGGAAATTAGTATCGGAAGAAACTTTATGTGGGAAAATTCATATTTTAACCAGCTGCCTGTTAATTTTTAAACAGAGAGGAAGAATAACGACGCATAACGATTAAATTGTGTGATCTGGCACCTACTGAGGGCTGCTCCCTGCATACACTTTGTTCAGATACCAAGTCCCTTCGGTTCTCAGGCCGTACGGTACTGGACGGCTCCTGGCGTGTCTGTCACTAAATAATACCGGAAAAGCACAAAGCTGACCAAACCTGGAGTGGAGCGAGGAACGCAGCAACTATCTCAGTTGGCCTTGTCTGACAATGATTTAGCTTCGTGCAGATCAGAAAGCAAAGAAAATTCGGAGAGATTTTATATGCGCAATTATACCGCCAGAGACCTGCTTACGCTTGGAAGAGTTAAGATGTAATGTCTAGTTAACGTTCTAATCTATGATTTCACTTACTAACGTCAGATGGTACAATACTAGCCCGCATAACGTGATGTGACTAACGTTGGGACAACGACAATCAGTTGGAGGACAAATATTCCATTTATTAAATCGAATAAATACACGTGCAGGCTCACGGCTTGGGAATGGAAAAAAGGAATAGAAAATAACAAATCAATACAATCGGGCCTTTACAATCGTTTCTCATAGCAACGCACCAGATGGTATTGTACATTGAAATACCGGATTGCAGTCCATGGCGAAGCAGAAGGCAGGGATAGAACAAAAAGAGCAAGCAGTGAAAAGCAGCGAATAGAGACGTTTCCGGCTGGGCAGCTGGTTGCCAAGTGATTTGATTTTCATCAGAAAAAAAGATTTGCATGTATCATGTGTCACAAAGCTCGTGTTTTCAGCACGAGAGTTAAGCCCATTGGCTAAATTAAAGGTAGAAAATAACATGTATAATCTTAATGCTAATTATATAGAAAGGCGCCCTCTGCAGGCGTATACATAAGCAAAGAAAAGGTTACATCTAGCGACTATACATAAATAAATATCAAACAAACTCAAGTGCGCAAAAGCACCCCAAACATGGCAGATCCTGAACCAGGAATTCTCTGCAACTTATGACTTTGGAGCTCGGTTGCGGGTAAACAACTTGTAGGTTTAACTAGCTGCTTCCGTTGAATTTGCAACATACTCCCAGCCAGGCGATATCTGTCCATCTTCGTAAATTCTGAAGTAGTAGGCTATTCTTTCTCGAACTTTCAAACTGTGAAAGGAACTTGCGTTGGGCATGTCTTTAGACGTCAGGAGTGTGCGTCTTGAAAAGAAAAAAAAAACGGTTTTTCAATCTAAAGTGTTAGCCTACGAAGCTTGACTCTCCCAGGCGAAAGTCACGTTGCAGCTTAAGACTTCTCAAATGATGAAAATATGAAGAAAAATGATTGGGCCCGATTGACACCTGGGTGGGTGACCGCCTCGGAATCTGGGTGCTGCAGACATTGGACCTTAGGGGTTCATTGGGCAGATGACCAGGAGTGGTTAACGCTCGCTAAAACCCAGTGAAAACCCTTTGCACATTGTACATTTTTGTATCCGACAATCGACCTTTGGGACTGGCCAGTAGTAGTGATTCATCTTGAAGCCAAGGTCCTCTGTGATACAAGCAGATAGTAAGACGCCATGGGATGAAAAGGTTCAGGTGCGGGAGCTATATGGATCCCTACAATATTTTATGGTGGTTCAGAATACATCTTCTATACATACCTCTATATCACTTGTTGATTTAATGGATTCAAGGATCAGCAACATCAACATGGCGTCACGCACTAACCGAAACATTTAGGCGGCTTGTGCAAAACGACATTTCAGTAAAGTGCTAATTTATTACACCATATAATCTAGACTGAAAGCTCTTACAAATTCGAAAAAATGACGAAAAAATGATTTTTTTTAACAATTAACGATATCAGCGATTCAAGATTAATTTTTTCAAAGATTTACATTGTTTACTGTACTCGTTTCATGAAGTCGTCTGTTCACCCCTTCCTCGCTTTTCTCCTTGACAATTTTTTTTAAACTTTCGCACGATGACAGATCACTTGGTGACGTATCTCGGAAACAGAGAGCAATTTCAAGTAAGGTGGGGTGGGGAAGGAGGGAAAGGCATGCCTTTTTTCGCCCACTCAGTTGCCATGTTTGCCTCTCCACGACATTTGACTCACTTCCTTCCTTTCTTCATCAGCAGGTAAATAATCGTTTCTGATTGGCTCCGAAAGCGAAGCTCGCGCAACTGGGACCAATCAGAGTGATGGAATATAAATGATGGCCGGATGACTCGGGATGAGTTTTATTTTCTCATTCGACAAAAACGGTATTGACAACTCCATTAAGAAACGGATTAATATTCTTGTTGTTGCAATTAAACCGGTAGACCTGATAACGTTAGGCACAAATAAGGCGAACACTATTCAGCACCGATGAAAATCATATTCGTATAATTAACGGTTGCTTCTGTATTATTTACGAGGGATATTCAGATACGGGAATGTTGGTTGGCAGAACCTAAGTAAAGGAAAACTAATTTCCGATGGCACTAACTAATTACTAACTAATAATTAAGTAACTAATTACTAGAATTCAAAGTTTTCGGATATCCTACAACCATAAGGCTTCTCAGCCAGACCAGATCATTTTATCTTTTTTTCCCCAGTGACGTTACCTGTATGAAGTCATTACGGCAGGAAACAAAAACACACAAGCAGAAATCCCTGACAGACTGTTGTTAACAGAACAGAAGAATTTTTAAAATAAATATTTGGTCGTCTTGTCACAAAATATGAAACGCATATGAACAGCTCACTTACCTGTAACCTTTGTCGTCTTTCAGGTAGTTTAAGTTTCGGGGCGACTAATTTCTATTTCATGTTGGGTTCTTTTTGGACATTTGGATTTTTTTTTTTTTGCAGTTGTTGCGGCATTAGTGGCGATTGGGCCTCGTGTGCTTCGACGGTAAGCTGACGCTGGCTGACGTTCTGTCACCATGGTAATCAAAGATGAACCGCGCGTTGCTGGGAAGTCGATCATGCCTCACGTGACTGCAAGGTACGTCGTATTTGTTTAGAAATTGAATTAGACTACTAGATGTAGTTCTGTCGTACTTTCGTTATGTGGCGGAGACCTGGCAGCCATACGATTCGATCATAAAACAACATGAAGGGACTAAGCTGACAGTTTTATCTGGTAAAATACCGTGTGCTCCATGTTAAGGAGACGTGATTGGCTGATGGTTGCCGCTTACTGGCTGCCGTTAGAAAATTATAAAGGTATATTAGGTTTAAAAACTTTACTTTCCTACATACAATTTAACACGGCTTTCCTCCTACAGAATCGTCTGGGTTACCTTTTCGCACAGGTAGCTGTACCCGTAAACGTAACTCACGCAATTGCGTTTAAATTTAAAGCAGTTGCCTTTAACATGCCACCAACTCTAGTGGTCGATGGCGTCCATTTTGCCAAAAATTTTATTTGCAAATCCGAATTCTATTTGCTATCCGTTGCAATGGATATTTTCTTGTTTTCTCAACTATGCATTGTTAATCTCCCTCACCATTCTTCTTATGTTACAAGAACAACAGTGGCTATGTTATGGTGAGATTGTGGGGAATATTTTACTAATATACAGTAGGAAGTGGCGTGCGCAGGGGGAAATTTATGGGCTGAAGCCAACTCCACTGAAAAAATAAATCGTAACAAACAAGCGGTCGCAGTGGCTACCTTCTTTACGATTTGACGCCCACTTATCCCTAAGGACATGGGGCCGTGCAGCGACTACCTAATCGCAGTCGGTCTTGTGCACTGCCGCCACTTTCGAAAATGCTGAGGCGCACACCTCTACATGCATTGCAACAGCGATCTCTGTTAGTATAATAGCAGTAGCGATCACAATTCCAGGTTAGAAATGTGTTAGATTTTAGGCCACGTTTTAGGGTTTAGGCGTAATTGCCAGCTTGTAGGCCTAATGTTTACCTGCCGTTTTAATTTCGTGAATAGCAGCTAATGGAGAATTGGGTTCGAGAAAAGGCCTATTCATCCACGCAACACGGTGTGAAGACTATTTTAAATGAAGCTAATGGGCGTCGTTAACGAAATCCTTTTTTTTTTTTTACAGGTTGATGCTTTCCTGTAGTGGTTAACTGCAACAACCAAATATTATTTCATTGAGTTACGTCGAGAAAGCCTATTAGCTATAAGGAAGCAAAGATGTTTTAATTTTCCGTGTTTTTAAAGTCCACTTGACGACCACTGAAAAAGCGACGAACAAAGTCGTTGCTATAGTCTTCGCAGCCGCTATACAGAAGACGAAAACAAACGTATTGGTTATGTATTTTAGAATATGTCCCGAATCTGGAGTCATTCTTGTGTTCGCTATTGACTGAAGAGGGCGTAAATATATGTTATTTGCCTCCTCCGCAAGGAAAAATATTTATTTACGCTACTGATTCAGAGAAGGTTAAGTCGCTTACATTCCCAGTCTTAGTTCCGTTAGATCTAGTGGATCTTAAGTCAAATTCAACATTCATTGGATGTAGGCACCTAAACACAATAGGTGTTAACTGTTATCGAGTCACATTAGTTAAGAATTATTTTTCGATTAGGGATAACAGGGGAGTACGTGTAGGTTCACGACTCTCACAGTTGGCTAAAGAGAGCTAATAAGACCTAAAGTGACATTAAAAGCTAAAAAAACCTAAAAGATTTAAAAAAAAAACTATTTGTTTGGGTGCATATACAGTCAAATCAATACTGAATCGACCGAAACTAAGGCTTGTGAAAATGTAAACGACACAATGTTCTCGGAGGAGGATGTTGTCCACGGAAGTTAGATGTCAAAATATATGCATGTTCAATTAACTTTTTATTGTTGTTCTCCTGTTTTTTCTGCAGTAAACGTCGTTACACATTAGTAAAAGCGGGAGACTTAGCAGCAGCACTGAAAAACGGTAAAAAAAAAATAACCTTCATGAATCATCAATAGGGTTAAGCTACATGAACTGAAAGGAGACGACTTTACTAAAGAAAAATGAAAAAAATAATTTAAAAGAATAAAAACGGGATTATATGAGATCTGTATGTGATTCCCGTTAATTCCAAGCCGTGGTTTTAAATTTAACTAATACAAGAAATATATTACTGAATAATCTAAGCACTACAAAACAAAGCCGTTTCATATTATTATTTCTATGTAGGCGTCAAATTACATGAAATTTGGGCACTAATTTAATCTGTATTTTATTGAAACCTGACGTAATAATACATCAAATAAGTTTTAGTTTCCCTTTTTCTAGGGATCGACCGATACAGAAAAATACCGATCCGATCCGATACCGATTTTCCCCTCACACGCCGATCCGATACAGATCCGATACACCGATACAGATATACCGATACCGATTTGAAAAAAAAAAAGTCAATGGGTCAGAAAGTCAAACGCATACTTCATCATTAAGAAACTAATGTGCAAGAAAATTAAATTTCGAATTTTTTTTTTCTCAGTGGTGGCAGATCTGCAAGTGTACCTTCGACTGTAAAAAAAAAACCCAGCGTACACTGCAGATAGGCCTAATCCCAAGAAGCCCTGCCCTGAATCTGGCAATGCACACACGTTGAATTCACTAAGTTGCTGTGCAGATGACGTCATGGGATACAAGCGATGCTATGCAGGGAAGGTGTCTCACAAGCTAGGTGGAGTAGCCAGCGCGCACTGAAGTTGGTCGTATCGGCTAAAATATCGGTAAATAAACACCGATACAGTTCCGATACCGATACACAGAAAATACCGATAATATCTGTAAATACCGATACCGATATTAATATCGGTCTATCCCTACCTTTTTCTAATATTTTTAGTGTTTGTCTTTTTGGCATCGCAATGGTTGAGGACAGCAGTAGTACAGTTCAGCAACACTGTGGTACCTTAAACCTTACAAAAAAGTTTTTCATGTTCCTTGGTTATTTTGACTTTAGTTAATTTAAACCTTACTTGAAACAAAAACGAGTTCTAATCGTTTTGTCTCATCTATTTTTATTAGCAAAAATTGCAGACGGAACCAACCAAATAATTACAATTCTAGGTACTTATCATTTCCAATTTTTTAATAGATATTTTGGGATGAAAATCCTTTAAAATGTTTACATTGTCAGAAACCCTGTGGAATGCTGTTGGTTAAATCGTGAAATTATGCTAAAACATGACTGATAAAAATTTGAATACTTTATGAGGAAATGTCTGCAAGCGCATGACGGTGTGGTGGTAGGATTAAAACGTTAAACCTACATCGCTTTTCTACTTTGTTAACACTCAGTGGATCGAGGGGGATTATTTTTCAAGTGATACACACCTCCAGATAGGTTCGGCCGGCGGAGTAATTAGGTTGCCGTGTTCGTGGAGTGGTTCGCTGAGCGCGTGCGCAATCCTCGCGAGCGTATCTCGGCAACCGGCGGGGAGACCTTTAGCGCTTCAAGAATTTTTGAAAAACTTTGTTGGCTGCGTAGAGATATAATTTTACGCTTCTTGGGAAAAGGGCGAGAAGAAAAAATGGGAGTTGGATGGAGAGAGGCAGTTGCTATCGTGATTGCTTCGAAATTGGCTCGTGTTTTTGGAAAGGAATCATACTAAAAGTGGTTTTTTTTTGAAAATATTTAAACACTGGGTCGTTTGCGCATCAAGATAACAAAAAAAAAATGAATCAACGACAGTGGCTTTTGGCTGTATCGACCGGTTGGAGAACGGTTACTCCTGCAATTCGGGATGCTACTACGTGGGGCTCGCAATTGGACTTGCACCAGACAAAATATCAAAGGTCCTAGGAGCCAGTAGCTGAGACGACTCATCCTGGGTGATGCCATTCTCAACCTTGATGCTAGACGGCGGGGCAGTCAGGCCAAAAGATATCGTATTAGGCTTAGACTATCTTTGTAATGTATTTCCTGTCATGCGCAGTAGCCTACAAGCCAAGCGACGTCATGGTGTAAATATCCGGCTTTCTGGAGATGATTGTAGGAAGTTATTTTTTTCTCGGTCCGGGTTGCACCTGTTTGGAATGCACTGACGAAAGACATTGTCTCGGCTCGCTCGGTACAGACTTTCAAGCGTAAACTTAATGATTTTAATCTGCAACCCTTTCTATCCCGTCCAGTTTAATCGTTTTGGTACATTTTCATCTGCCTGGTGTTCTTGCGTCTTTTAATGTTCCAATTATCAATTGTTCCACAACTTTGTTTAAAATGTAGTTGCTATCAGTGGCACTGTGTATAGCCCTTCCCGTCTACCTTGGTCCTGGAAATGTACAGAAAACTATTAATAATAATAATAATAATAATAATAATAATAATAATAATAATATGTTCCATTCATTAACACTCTATTACTTCGTCCATAAATAACCAGATTGAAGTTTGGCAATTTTAACTTGATTCTTTCAATGTTATCAGTTCCCTGGTCTAGAAATTAGCAGTATGTAGGCATACAGTGGAGTTGTGAAGATCACTATTATGGCGCTGTTACGCAACGACTCGCCTTTGCATTCTAGCAGCTAGAAGTTAGAACTCGCATTATTCACTGTTTTCGTTGCGCACCGGCCGAACTAAAACCGCCGCCATGTTGGAATTTCAGATGATTTCTAGTTTCTAGCTGCGAAAATGCAAAAGCGAGACGTTGCGTGAACATGACTTTACTCGGCCAAGCGTGGGATACTATATTATATGAGTTTACTTACTACATTCACAGGGCAGACACTTTTGTGATTTCTTCCCAGTGCACCACAGAGTAGTGCTTTGCTGCTTCACTTGTATGATTTCTGTAAGAAACCTGCATAAATTCTGCCGAGTGCTCCAAAAGGCAGTTCCCTGCTGTCCACTTATGTGATGTCTGTGTGGCAACCTGCATGAATTCTTCCCAATGCTCCACAAGGCAGTGCTTTGCTGCTCCACTTATACGATTTCTGTATAGAAACCAAGATTTTGCCTTTTTTTCCCCCATTGCTGAGTTAAATTGTTTCAGAGTTGTCGGCGCAATAATCATTGCATGCACGATGGTTGTTGATTCCTTATCGCTTGGTGAACCACTGTTACAGATTTCAGATTGTATTGAAGGCATAAGCGGCCCGGAGCCATGCACTCGGTATGAACAAGAATCACTTGCAACAAATTAAATCCAGCGTAACTGGTGCCCTTTTGTTGTTAAAGACCAGTTTGTAACCCAGGTTGGGTTCGGGCTCCCTATAAGCAAACATCATCATCATACCAAAAGATAACCTAAAATTCATCGGAATAAGTTGGTTACTTAAGGGCGTCTGCGCACTGAGCGGCCAAGTCGCGCCGCCAGTGGTCGTGGCGGCCAAAAAACATGGCGAGGTGCCGCGCGGCCACGTCCGTTTTTCATTGATAATTCTTAATCACATGGTGAAAAATGAACCCGGAGCAAGTATGGTCGCCCTGTGGCCGCCTGTACCACGCCCGGGATCCCAGTGGCTACGGCGACAGACTGGCCGCTGCGGCCAAGTGCACGTTGCTACATGTACCGTAAGCATTCTCGTTGGCCGCAGCGACCTGGCCGCTGTGTACGCGGTGGCCGTAAAAGTGCGTATATTATGTTACGGGAGGTTTCCGGGGAGGGGAAAACTGGGATTGAGAGAGAGACTTAATCTGGGGTAGAGAACGTCGTAGATATATCTAAATTTCACCCATCTTTAGACGAACCAGCTTGTAGTACAATAGATTCTCTTGGCGGACTATTTCAAACCAACTGGGACTAATTGAGCGCTATCTCTTGGCTAAAGGGGCAACACGACGTCAATTGAACGGATCAATTTTGTGCGTCGGGTCTTATCTTGTGTGTTTGTGCAGATTTAGTTGCTCTAAATCCGGTACGTTTTGGAATTTTGTACGGCTGTACTACGAATTGATGAAGAGCAGTTGTCATCATGATTAACTTACTCCAGGGTAAATGTAATTGCTTTGGAGGAGTAATTCATTTAAAACTAATTCCTACTGCTAGCTTTAATACGGCCGAGACATGTTCTGTTACGGACAATAAGATGAAAGAATGTGAATTTTGCGAGTCACAGCACAAATTTTAATAATTCACTTTTGAACGGCAGTCGTGCATGTTACCATATGAACAATTGAGCTATGTTAAAGAAATGTAGTAAACGATTCTCTGTTAGCTTACTTAAAAAAATTCAACTCACTTACGGCATCATCTCTAAATGTTGCAGAATACGATGGCTTTAAAATATGAATAAGACGCAAAAATTAGAAAACTTCTTGAACGAACACACGTCACTTGCTTTAGAATTCTATTTTATTATAAAGATTTCGAATTTGAAACGTAACCGGGCACTCAATATTTTAAATAAAATTCTGCTTTTGAAACTTGTTAACTAGTCGCTGTCGACTTGTAGGCGTCTGCACAAAACAAAACAACAATTTTATTTCCTTTTGTACAACCGACACATTTTTTTTACAGCATTATTGAAACATATATTAGGCTGTGTAACAAAACTTCTAATTTTAGGGTGTCATCTATTATGCATTCAACAGATTGTGCCGAGCACCATTGTAAGGTTTGACCTCGGTCTCCCATGTTAAGAGGAGATGGCCAGAGCAGAACTGAAAACAAGTCTTAACATTTGAACAAGAATGATTGACAACAAATCTGCCACTCCTATTCGCTTCGACGTGTAAGGGACAAAACAAAATGCTTTTAAAAAACATCTAAGTGATACCAACATAATTAATAATCAGATACAAGTGAAAAAAAAAGAAGAAATTATACGTAAGACAGGTGATCTAACAAAAACCCAAAGTGACATTGATGAGAAGCAAAAACTCAGCAAAGGACCTCGTGTGGTGTTTATGTTAAGAATAACGGGCCTTATATTAAGGAGGTCATGGCGTACTCAGCCTGTTTTCCAATATTCCGCCTGCCCTTATCAGTATATTATGTATCGGAGGAGGGGGAAGGGAGATGGCAGACTGTGATCTCAACAAGCTTATTAAAGTCTTTAGACAAGTATTGATGCGTGTCCAGTTTTGATAAGATAACATAACAACATTTATGATCCTTCCAGTTTCAATTCCGTATATCTTGCTCAGCTGCTGTTGTTTATAGGGAGTGGAGACCTAATTCAAGACGAATTGAACAACGCAACACTATTTTGAACATTTACTGTAAGGTTTGACCTCAACCTCCCTTTTTAAAGCCAACATTTCGATGCTTTATTTCTCTGCTGTCTTTCAATATTTTCCACTCAAATTTAGTACGCAAGCTTTATTGGACTTGGTGAACACGTGTTCTAACTTTTATTAATTTCCGATTTGAAAATCGGTGATCTGGAATTGAGCTGGAATTGTGATTTCCATTTTTGGCTTCTTCTTGTAGACATTTTTCTGCCACACTCTGTACAGATCAAACTATTTGTCCTATAAAGCTGGTTCTGAGCTCATTTTAGAGGTATTGCTCTGTAGATGTGCCTTTTCCATGAGGCCTTTCCTAACTGGTCAAGTGGGTCAGGGGTTAGGGAGTTCAAAACGACCAGACTGATTGTTTTAAACATTGATATTATCCAACAATGCCAATCAGCAAACGCCAGATGCAAGATGTAGACTGGAGATTAAAGGGTTCGTTTCCAAATTGGTTTGTGCAAACCGTAATATTATTGGTGAAGATAAAAAACATTAAAACAAGCTAGTCTAATTATGCCAAATTAGCATAAGGTATCAAGGTATGCCAAATTAGCAGGAATTTGAAAACAAAAACGAACTCGTTTGATGCTTAAGGTAAGGTTTAACTGGTCAAAAGTCAAAACAGCAAAGGAACACAAATAAACTTTCCTGTAAGGTTTCAGATATTGCAGTGTTGCTGTATTCTTTAGTCCACGTGAAACCTAACTGCTGTATCCAACCATTACACACGTAAATACAATTAAAGCCAGAGACAAAATTTCAAAACTTTTCATGTCCAAACAAAGGAATAATGTAAGGCTGCACACTGGACTACTTTTTGTTTGGCTAAATTTTGTCAGTGTTGTTCAGTCACCTCGTCTTATACGTTCCATTCATCACCCTTCTGATGTTACATATATAATTTTTCAAGACTTTCCAGTACTTATCCAGCATGGAGTTCATGACATTTTCAGACTTGCAAGGACTCGCACTTACAAATGCCTCCACAGAGTTTCATGATGCACGGGCTTGTGAATAGGCGTAAAATGCGAGGGGGAAGGCAGCATTCCCCCCCACGCATTATACACATGCCTCCACAGAGTTTCATGATGCACGGGCTTGTGAATAGG
>JAHWFP010079973.1:0-17748 GCA_023313725.1 Lithobius niger
AATCTTGCAGCAAGGTGGCTAGATAAGTTAGTTGTGGGCATGTAGGGCCCTATCACAACTGGCATTTCCTTTTTTACTTCTTTTCATTCTCATCAACTTCGAGAATGGCCTGTTGAAAAGCCTGAATTATTTGCCGGTTACCCTGAAGATTGCAATGGACCAGTGAAGACGACTCTTCCTTGCAATATTGACGTACTCGTGCACAAATGTATCAAACAACATGTCGCGCGGGGAAGCTAACAATAAGGTATTCGGAAAACACACAAGCATGGTAACTGCACCGACTAATTCCCCTCCTCCCCCAGAAAGTGGCGGCCATCTTTAGATATTTGCAACAAGGTCTACGGACCTTGATAGACCATCTGTTTGCAATGGAACTGGTGTTGCATATGGTTTAAAATGGGGGGGGGGGGGGTCGCCACAAATGTCTAGAAATTTCTATGTATAAATAATCCACCCAAAACCAAAACTGGTATAACAAGCGGCTACAGCGACTGCCTAGTCGCAACGGTCTTCTGTACAGTTCCTCCACTTCCAATGTTGAGGCGCACACCTCTATCACGCACTACAACTGCTGTTATTATTTAATTTAGTAACGTCGAAGCAGTCTATTAAACAATGGACGTTGTAAACAATGGACGCGTCGAAACAGTCCATGAAACAATGGACGTTGTGAACAATGGACGTTGTAAACAATGGTCGTCAATATCTGGTACTGTTGCGAAGTTGAAAAAAGCGACGGACGGACGGACAAAGTCGTTGCAATAGTCTTCTCGCCGGTTACAGCGTACAGAAGACTAAAAGCCGCCAAGTTTCCAAAAACTGTCGGCGTTTGAAGGTAGTGATATCATTCAACCAAGGAGAGGCCGCCAAGGTTAACCTATTAGCCAAGTTAATCGCACCGACTAATATAGTTCGATAACTTTTATACCATGATTTATTTATTGATGTATTTTTTCGGGAAGTTGCAACCATGATAACACCCAACTCTTTTGTGCTGAGAACGTCAATGTAATAATCTATATATATAATTACACAAGATCCGCAACGCAGCGGTCATCTGCATCTGCAGAGCAGCAGCAGCAAGCAGGACAACGATGCCATCTACCGATCGAACGACAAATTAAATGAGGGGGGGGGGTGAGGGAGCCAGACCGAGGGGGTGGGGAGACGACGCGAGCGAGCGACTCCGCTAGTTTCGTATAATCTTATAAACTTTTGAGTTCGTCGTCGATGTGGGTAATTAGTGTATTTTAGTTTTATGAAGGACGTTTTCAAGTTTTTTTTTGCACTGGTGGTCAAGCTTGATGCAAAATAACTCTCACTGCGAGCAGTAAACGTTAGCGCTGCTTTCAGGTAGGCGCTAAGAGACACTGAATTGGTTTGACTGTTGGCGTTGCACCCACTCGAGTTAGTTTGCAAGTCAATTTGACCTTTTAACGGAAATTTTACCGAGCATGCTTAACTGTCACTTAAAGGCTTAATTGCTTTGTAATATATGTAGCCAGCTGACCTGAGCGATTTAGTATACTGTCAAACTTGATTTATTAAGCCACAGGTCGTAATTTTATCGACCCGTGAGTGGATGAGTGGCTTCACTAAATTAAAAAAAAAACCTGGGAATGCATTGATATTGATTTCCGAATGTAGGATGTATTTTTTTTTTTTTTAGAAAGTTTAACGTTATAATTGAGGAACGTTTTATCCTAAAACAAAACAAAGACTAGGTTTGCAGTTATCGATGTCAACCTGACCTGATTTCCGAAATGCCTTTTCCCAAATTCTGCAGTAAATAATCAGGCCTCAGTTCTTACCTACGTTAGTATTGGACGACTTGGTGCTGGGACTTGATTATCTAGAGCTGAGATTGGATGGATATCTCGGTGCGCCCTGCTTCCAAATTATGCATACATTCGCTTGTTGCATTGTTGTCTTATAATGTGTCGTGAGATCGAATTTTTTGTAAATTTCATACATTACCTTGCCAACCTATTGTTATGGTGTTATGTAACCTGAACAATGTAAAATACCCAAGCCTTCATTCCATCCCAACTTTCCATCAACGTCAGTAGCCTTTGGCGAATTAAATCTAGAAATTATTATATTTTCCTCCCTCATTTATCCCGATCCTCCCAACTGTAATCATCACGTCCTCATAATTCACTGTATGAGCACTCCTTTCATAAATGTAAGCTTATCTGGCTTTAAGAAGTGGCAGGCAGAGCTAATGTACAACATCCAACATTTGCCAACATAAATAACTAAGCCCAACCAAGTATGTCTATTCTTATTGAACTGTTGTACACAAAACCAACCCCATGCCTTAGTTATTTCAGACTAAGGTCGCCCTCCAAACTTTACATTTTTGGCGCATCGGCCGGGAAGTTTGCAGTGTTTCACGTCTTGCAGTTGCCCGGAATAAAACTGCAGGAACAAACTTCTATAGTCTATTTAACAAAGCACGGAATTTAAATTTAACTAATTTAATATCGTCTGCTGGCTAGATTTGGAGAATTTGAAAAGGAGGAACCTCCGACGCAAGCATCGTAGGGGAACAATCAATAGTTAGGCTAGCTGCACCTAGACTGGCGTGCCAAATGTTCTATAATTTATGATCACTCCGTAACCAGGAAAAAAATTACTTCCCAAATTTCGCTTAAGTCGGTTTTCTTAAGTCCGTATTTCGAATAAGTACTCAATAATTGAGAACTTAAGACTTGTAATGACATAAAAGAATAGCTACCATTCAGCTCAACGTATGAGGTTCTGCTGAGGAATGACACTGAGCAGATATCACATCGTTTCAAGTCCAAGTGTGAGACCGAGCATGCACTGGGAATACCAGCCTGAGTGTTACTTCGCGTATTCTTGCTAATGCAAATTAAACAGAAAAATTAGTCTGTATTTTAACAAATGGGCGTTAAAATATTGTCTTAATATAATTATATATATACGTGGCCCCATCCAGTATGATGCCCAACATGTGTACAACGGTTTAATTTTCGGTGAAATGGGATTCGGCGAAACAATAACAACCGTACTGCTGCAGCCCTATATTTTGGAAAAAGAGTTCTGCTTCCTTTCCAACTTTACATGGCCATTATTATCGTAGTTAAACAACTGAATTTGTGCTCTTCTAACTTTGCAGCGTTTAAAATTTCTGTTTTGGCAGATTGATGACATAAATGATGTATTTACTTATTTATTTGAAAAACAAAATAAATAAATAAAAATTACGAACAAAATTACTTCAAATCAAAGCTCTAATATTCTAGTGGTGGTTTCCCGTTTCACAAAATCCTTCAATCCCGTTTCGTAGAAAATAAAACGGGAATTCTCGTTTTTAATAATCCCGTTTCGCCGAATTAAAATAGGCCCAGTCTTTAAAAATTAAACATCGCAAAAGTTAAAGATGCATTCATGATTGGAAGGAATTTATGATTAGTTGCGGTTCTGATGGCATACGTTTAGCGAGTGTGGTAGTCCGAGCGAGACACGTAATATGAAGAACTGATCTCGACAATTCGAAAATAATTCAATGCCAATGAGAAACAAGTGCTTGCGAAAATTAGCAATAACACTTAATTTTTATGTGAAGCAGAGATGCGTACCCAAATCGACATACGGAATTCTCACAATGTACCGTGTAGGCTACATCTCCTAAAAGGCCTTGTGACGCCTCGTGCTCTTGCTGGCACGAGGCGTCTTGTGGCAAGTAAAAGATCTGAGGAATTTCGAATTGGAATAACATAGCAAAACTGGCCCTTTCTCCTCGCGCTATGGCTACGGCTGGGATCGTGTAAAACTTCCAAGGCAACGCCCGCCTAGTTATGTAAAATTAACCCATCTCAGAGTTTTTGCAGGAATTTTGCCGGCACATTTAAAACAGTTCCACAGCAGAAACAGCGGGGGTAAATGACGAACAGGACAGAGAGGGGAATAGCCTCCAACCGGCCACGTAGATGGGTGAATACCCTCGTACAGGTAGCAGTAAATAAGACTGGGTGGACGTGGGGCCCAGCCCCCCTCTCTTCAACAGGTCAAAGGTGAGCTACACGCCCCCTGTTTAACAGAGTATAACAAACCTCCGATTCGCTATCTGACCAGGAGCGGGAGATAATATCCCCAAAGCCACACGGGAACCCCACAATTGGAGGGCTGCAAACAAGTTTATTAACAAGACGAGGAGGAACTAGCCTCGAAGTTATGGGGGAAGGCGTTACCATGGTTACTGGCAATTCCTTGCAGGGTCCACGTGTTGGTCGTAATAATTTACCAGCAGGTTATCTACCCTCCTCCCCGTTACCTTTCATCATCTGGTACGACTCAACCCTTCATTTCTTCAATTAAAATTTTTAAGTTATTGCTTACTGACGTGATTTAGGAATTGTTGCAGAGTGGGAGGGGGGGGGGGGGATGTACGTGAAACGCGAGCGTTTTACGCCCAAAAAGTTAAACAGAAAACAATTTATTGCTGTTTCGAGAGTTGTGGCTCTGCAAAAAGCACTGGCTAACCCATTTAACCCACGGAAACTCCTAGACAAGCCAGGTCAAACTCAGCAGCACATCTATAAACAACGTGTGGCGATTGTTGGTACGTGACGGCTTCTCAACACCAACACCACAGTTAAGGGTCTAGCTAAGGTAAATAACGAGGGGGGGGGGGTCAAGCTGCGGGTTGGGTGAATTAAAAATTAAAACCAAGAAAGTGGAATAAGGCAAATAGTCGTGGTTCAGTTCTAGTAATGTTTTAATCATAAGTTGGAGCAATAATCAGCTCAAGCTCGCCGGATAAAGTGGGGGCGACTCTTGCCTTGGCTTAGGGCCGCCTTAATAGGAATGCCACACATGTAAGGCTTACTTGGGGCTATGCAGAATCATGATGGATTTCGGGCTATTATTTGGTTGGAATGGCTAATTTTGCTGCTACGGGGTTGCAGTGACACACTGGCAACAGAGTTGGTCCGGGTTGAATTTAGTTGGGGGGGAATTGGGGCAAATCGGGAAATATTTCAAAGCACTAAGCCGAAAGTACCTTTGGATGTGGGTCGATGGGAGGATCATGGCGGATGAATTCTATTTCGACCCACACCTCATTGTTTGGGAGCACCGGAGAAACACAGTGGAACCATCAATGTGAGCGGCAAAGGAAGCAGAAATAATTAGGAATTACACAGCTAATTTCGTTTCTTTTAGTTTGTTTAGTCGTTCGATGAACAAGCAGCTGTATTCGTATAACTCCACGGCTGCATTCGCATCTGCCTAATTTGCTCCCCCGATATTCTCATCCTGGGCCCACAATTTTATCATCCCGTAAAAGAAATGTGAATTGGGCTATCGATCGGAGATCATCACTGCTCCTCTCCTTTATGATCTCCGATCATGGGTGGGGGGGGGGGGGGACACTTGGTCGTCGCAAGACCCGAGATTAACAGTAAAACTGAGCCAATGGTGGCACGCGGCTTGTTTGTTGCGTAAAAAATATATTTCTTTGTGTATTTCTTCGCTTGCTGCGAGCAAGCGGCAGATGCTGCAAACTTTTGTTTGGTGGCAAACCAGCTTTAAGGGTTAACGCATTATTTTCTTACTCCTTGCTAAGCTTTTCATAAACCATGTGTTATGTGGGCCTGGCAAAAATTATTTCGGCTACCAATTTTTATTTTCCCCAATGGATGACGTAGGTTCAGTTTGTAAAGAAACCCAAGTGGCCTTGCTTTAATGTTGCTACGAGCTTTAGAAAATTGCTAAATCCGGGTAAAGGAACGAAAATTGAAATTTTTTCTCCCTACTTCTTCAGTTTTTGCTTCGTCATGATCTCAATCCATCCAGATGTCGTAGGATGGCGAGTGAGTGAGTGACAGTCTGAATGCTGTAATCAGCTAGAAAAGAAGAGTGAAGTTGCTGGCCAAGTATATCCTAAAACCCCCATCCCCCGCCATTCAACGGGCTTGCACGAGTCGCTCGCCCCCGTGGTGGGAACATGCCAACCCATCGCGTCCCGGCCGGCAAACCCTTTTTCCTCGGTTAAAAGTCTGTTATTTCGCTTCGGTATCGCGCCTACAAGTTCGTTAACAAAAGCGCTCTTTCCCGTGAAAAGGGCACAAAATTGGTGACGCCGTTCCGCACCTGCTCGATGGTTGGTGGCGCTCCGATCCTCCTGGCTGAGCGGCGCACTTGGATGCACAAAGAGGCCAAGGCCCTCTGATGGTGACGAGTGGCACTGGACCAACCGAAAATGAAACCGTGAGCTACAGAAGTAACAATGGCGGGTGCAATGAAGGAGGGAAGGGGCTTATGAAAGGTTGCCGGAGGAAAATAGGGCGCGGAAGTAAAGCAGACGGCAAACAAGGCGCTGATTACCCGTTCCGCCGATCCCGTTTTGCTGAAAATGTTTCTCGTTTCCCTGAAATTAAGCCCCGATTCAAATTCAGGACAGGAATGGAAGGAATTTGTGATTAGTTGCGGTTTCTGATATTATATTTTTTCTAGCCGCAACGAGCCCGGCAGCTCGAGCAAGGTAGGCAATTTTGAAAAAGATTATTCGGCAAAACAGAATTATTCGCGAAACGGAAACGGGTATATGGATAAAAAGGATATTTTGCATCGAATTTAAACACCAAACTGAACAAGAACACAAGAGTGGAAAACGAGTGTCAAAATATCTGTGTAAAACTATACTTCTTGCGTGTATAATACGGAAAGCTCCATCCGAATGAGATAAAACTAATTGACTGGAATAGACCTTATCTCACTAAGCCTTGAGCGAGCCGAATCGTCATTGGATAAAACTTGATTAACCTCAGTTGGCCCTTGGCACCAAAAATTGGTGGTATTAACAATGATTAACAAACAAAACCAAAAATGCCATCATACATTTTTATAGGAGTTTAAATTATGTAGGACAATAAAACAATTTTAGGTAGTCAAGATCTAATATTTGTTTAACTTAACGAGTTTCGTTTCCATAAAAAATAAAAATCTAATTCGCTGCACAATATTTGCCTGAGGAACCAACTACAGCAAATTAGATTTTAAATTTAAAAACAAAGTAATTTTTCAATTTTAATAACATAATCTTTTTAATAAAACAATGATTGTGTGTCTCAAATGTATTTATCTGCAGGCTTTTTTTTTCTTATGCATTATTTAGCTTCGTTTCGTCAAGGCATTATCGTCGCGCTAACGCAATTTATTTTCGACAGAAAACAAAGATCTCTTTAACTTTGAATTAATTGTCGTTTACTTGCTAAGTCTGGTAAAAAGAAATTTACGAATTCAACGCAGGGAATTTCGATTATGGATTCTCATTATAGACTCTTAAAGAGCCGAAACTGACACCATGCTGAATTTCAGCGCTTTTGTAGCATCTAGCTGTGAGAATATGAAGCGAGACAGAAGCGGAAATGCAGCCTTTGATTTGTAGCAAAGAACTAACCAAAAGTAAGAAATAAAACCTTAGGTTTGAATATCTGGTTGGGTATCGATAAAAAGTCATTATTTACAGCCAGGGCTGTTTGCCGTGATGTCATCACGAGTTAGCCAATGGCGAACGAGAATGAGAGGATCTTTGGTCGTCTGAGTGGACGTGCCCAGTCACGTGATACACGCGTCACGATAAACAGCCATGGCGCGTGGTTTAGCTGAAGCTTACTTACTAGGTTGTGTTTGATGCACCGTTTGAAACATGGGGGGGGGGGGTTCCCTGGTCTGTCACGTGTTTGCTGCTTAAGGCATACGCCTGAAGCACTGTTTCATCCATTAACAACATTGGATATGCTATTTTATTTTACTTGATTCTGGAGAGAAAGTAAATAACGTTTACAATATTTAACCGAGTTTCAGTAATCCTTTATTATTTTAATCGTCCACAACGACAGAACCTTTAGCCAGCGGTTTAATATTAAGTTGCATATACTTGAAGCATTTTTTTACCCATTAAAAGTTGAGTTTTCAGTTTATTGCCAACAATCATTCCGTTTACAATACCCTCATTACGGGAAGAGATTGTTGTTAAGTAGTCACCAGCCATTGCATCGATGGGCGTCATTATGCTTAGTATTACGGTTAGCTTAAGTAGGGTAAGGTAGGTTAGTATTTGAGTGCATGGCTCTGTAGGCCCATTAGGACTCAAATAAAAATCAAATCAAATCAAATCAGCCATTCCGCAATGTTTGTGCAGGTTGGTGGCCGTTGTGGCCATTTTACAACACTTACTGCCCTACAACTCATTATTTCTGTTTACGTTATTAGTTGGAGCGGAGGTCCCTTTAATTTTGTTATGTCCTCCTGTTGTTTTTTTTATATATTTTGAAACCCGGTTTTTTTCCGGCACGTATGTTTTCTCCTTCTCAATCACTAACAGTTGAGCCCTCTGTCGTCATAAAAAAGGACAGGCAAAAAAAAAAAAAAAAAACCCAAACACACGTTAAATTGCGATAAACTCGTAAAGTGGTTTTATAGATAACAACACCCATTAGCAACAAAGTGCACTCAGCATTATTTTAAGGTCCACACTTAGAGGTCAGTGCCACAACCAAGCCAAACTGTCCACTGACAGCAACCACTAGGGGGCGAGTCACGTTAACAAAAATGGGACCTACGATAGCCGAATCATTAAAAAAAAAGAGAGCATGGAACAGTACTTTATTTTTATATTTTTTTTATTATTTTTATCTGCGGGCGGTATCAGTATTGGTATCAAACGAAACGCCAAATGGGACGTTATGGTAGTACTTCTTGCCGTTACAAAGCTATCATTTTTTACGATAAGAATTGCTCAAAGAAAGGTTGCCGTCAATAAATCGGGTCATTGCTCTAAACTTAATCAGTTTTTTTTTTTTTTTATAATTTTGTTTGTTTTTTGGTTAATCAGCGAACTTGACATCGCTTCAGAAATCAGCGAAGACAGGAACATTATTTAGAAGAAGGGTTGAAAGGTCAATTTTCAGGTGCAGGCACCATCAGTGAGATATGCGCGGAAAAATGTTGGCTTCACTGGCGTACATTTTTATGCATTAGTTTACCTAAAAGAAAAAGCCATAATTTACTGCTATACTTATCAAAAAAAAATTCTGCCTAATGCTCAAGAACACTGCATAATTTTCATTTGAGTTCGGTGAATTTCAAACTTCACGAACGTTAACATTTGGACCGGTAATTTTCCTGGAGGTGCAGCAATTTGTGCCAGAACGGCATCCGGTACGAAATTTTCTTACGGATTTATTCGTTATTTATTTACTTTCATCGTTAGCTCCGTAAGGCATTACAACTATTACAAAAAAGAGTAAGTGTTTGCCCATGTGTTGGAGATCGCAGTTAGTAACTCGGGTTTAGCAGCCACTCATAACTGATGGTTATTTTATTAATGCATTAAGTGCTCTCTTCGCCATTTAGTCACTTTTAATAAAATATTCACACTGAAAACTTTGTATACATGTGTAAGGTGCGTTGCTGGTGTAAGTTGCTTCAAGTTGGGAAAACAATTTAGCGATTTCTACTGCGTGTGTCGAAATTGAATTGAAAAGCATTAAATTAAGGTAGTGTGGGATCCGACCAAAGTTAGCCCTATAGTTTAATCGGCTTTTAATGTACTAAAACTACAATTTTATTCACCGATTTAACTTGTAAATATCAACGATCGTCGGAGAATTTCCAAAATGGCGGACAACAGCCACGGCCGGCGTTACGATATTTCTGGTCGGTTTTATAGACACTTTCGAGCATCTATGCAATAAAATAAATTTTAGCACACATTGATTCTCTGTCGTTTCACAGGCTTAGTGTCAGCTATTTGTTATTATATAACTTTCCTTAGTTTACCTCCCATGTAGCTCTTAGCAAAGGCTTGTTGGCATCGTCGACCTGAAATTGTCGATTATCTGTTTTCTTCATGTCTCCGTTATTTGCGCTTAGAAATAGATCGGACCTTTTATTATTTTGCAGCTGTTAATTAATGTCAAGAACATGTCGGACGTTTTGTTTACTAAAATCCTTCGAGTTTTAAAACTTAAATTCCTCCCAGAAATTAGTATTGCTGGATGTTGCCGGGATAATTCTAATCGCACCAGTCAAAAGGCTGGAATTGCGAAGAATTGAGCAACGGGTAGCCGAGCCAAGAGGAAAACTCGTGCTCGTAAGAGTCACTTGCTCGTTCTGTTTGTCAAGCTTAGAGCAGGCAGAAAACCGGAAGCTCTCCTACAGGTCTGCGCTTTCCTCCCTATATAAACATACACAGGTGTGCATTCGTTTTCTTCTACTGCAGCCTGATATCGTGGGCCAGGCTCTTTAGGAGGGAGGCTATGATATTGATATATATATATAGTTTATATAGTTTATATAGTTTATATAGTTTATATAGCTGTATATATAGTTTGTTCCACATTATATTTGTAGGAAACTGCCTGTATGACGGGTTGTTTCCTTGCACTACTAGTTCAAAAACATGTGGATATCACACTTGTAGACTCTATACAGTTACTGTTAGAGTCTACGAGTGGGATATTTACATGGTTTTTTCCCACTTGTAGTGCAAGGAAATGTAGCATCATAGAGGCAGTTTCCTGCAAACATTACGTGGAAGAAATTATAATCATGGTTAGAATCTACTATGCTTCAGTAACCTTAACCAAAAGGTATATGTGTGAAGGTATATCATGGATCTTTTTCTATAAATTGTTTAGTGGTTTACCAAATCTAGCGTGTGGCCTGACCCCTCAGGAGACCAGATGGGACGCTAGCGTAAGGTTTGCTATCCTTAAAACGCCATAGGAGCCCGAACTCCCGTCTGGGGGTTGAAAGTCTAAAATAAGGACTTTTATTCTTCGTAATGCTTTAGTCATTTAAAGCAAAACATCTAGTACGTAACCAACACGTTCACGGCAAACCACTTGACTACTTCATGACGGATGTTTGTACTGATTTTCTACTAGTGATGAACTTTGTAAGCTTACCGTTTGATACTACTCGAGATGCTGCAAGGATTGTATGCTTACCATGTTATGTGAGATGCTGCAACAAACCAAGAGTATTCTACTACTTCGTGGTGTTTATTCAAGGACTAATATTAGTCTTCATCATCAGACTCGAGCATTAGTCTGTTGGCAGCCTACCTAGTGTATAACAATCTGCCGTTGTACGAGTTGTTATACGTGCCCTATACAGGGGACTTTGGGCAACACCACACCTTAACACCCAGCAATCTCATAATGTTGACCAACCAGATATCTGTTGAAAGAGTAGTGGCCAGCAGCACTCTTTCTATATCCTTGACCAAGATTCACTGACTGACCATGACTGATTCACTGTTGTACTGGACCTTTAAGAAATACCTGCAAGTTAGTGCGTCAGTCAGGGTTAAAATTCTACTCCCGAAACCGCAACCCATTCACTGCCGTCTCCATTTTCGGCGAAATGTGTGAAACGGAAAGCGGATGGGCACTTTCAACGCGATTTTAGAAGTCGATTGCGGGCATAAAATTGTCCTTCTGTCCCTTCGGCTGCCTTCTTACTTGTCTCCGTCCCTCAACACCATTGCAACGGTTCCCTAGTTAGCAGCCGCTGCTTACAGAGGCCTTCTGAAGCACACGAACTCAGAAAATCTCGTCACTTTAGCAGACAGTTGCCGCCAACCGTCGAAGCTATCCCATAACCAAAAGCGGATTATTACACACATAACCATCTCCAAAATCGGATTGAACGTGTAGTAATCCGTTTTTGCCATAACAGAATAAGATCCAGGGTTTGAGGCAAAAAACAGAACGAAATGTCAACGCGAGGGAAATAAAATGTACCATCTGCATTACGAAACCACGATATAAAATACGGAAAAGATGGAATTTGAAATGTTTGCAGACGTCACAAAATTGTATCCATCGAGGACGATTATCCTGTCTCAGTCTATATTATGTGTTTCTCCTTGGCGTTATAAAAGCGTGCTTACAATGACAAGGACAAAATGTTGGGCCCTTCCTTTACAAGTAAACAAATTAAGGGGTAAAGTAACTCTCAACTCCAACCAAACTGTAAGGAAATTTGTCTTGGGCCTCCAACTAGTGAATTTTGGGCCCCCTACCCCCTGGGCCCCGGTGCCTCACCGCCCTTAATTCTGACGCTGCGTGCTTAGGTCTGTTTTCAGGAGATGCTAAACAGTTTTAACCCGTAAAGCTCCGAGAGCAGGATCATCCTTCATTCACTCATTCGCGCCTACGTTTCGGGGCGCCATCTTATCGTCTTCAAAGCGCTTCCACTTGCAGGTTTTACACTCTAATAACTCAGGTTTTGTGGGTTCACTAAAAGGGAGGCCAGGCGACAATTCCGTTCCGTCGTCTCACTTTCGTTTTTGTACAGGAGAAAAAGATACACCCTCAGCATTTCGAAACGACAACGTCAACGACTGGAGGGCGACACGTTGAAAAGTCCTCCTGACGGATGTGACGCAGCTGGTAATGACAACAAAACGACGAAAACAAGTACAGAGTCCGCATTTTTTCCCTGCGGCTCGTTACGGACCTCTCGGCGCCGCCATTAGACTAGGGGAAGGTTTGATGTAAATTGGCGACTTTTAGGAGGACGTAGTTGGCTGTCTTAAGACTAGCCGTGATAGACAGTTGGGAGACAAGTATTCTTGTTTTTTTTTTTTTCTGGGAAAAAACAAACGCCCCGTCCATAATTAAACGGAGATTTATTTACGGTCGTTTTAATCCGTTAAAATTTGGTCAACTTACTGGGGTTGTAGATTGATGTGGTCGTTAAACATCGGTTAAGGACTTACGGAGTACTTTCTTAGGTTTTGTTAACTGTATGTCTTACCCTAAGGACGAATAAAACCATATTACGACGCCGAACGTTTTCGTTCTCGTTCTCTGTTTGGGCAACGCGAGAGCCCCGGGCCAGAACCATCAAAATGGCACTTTTACCCTCCGTGTTCATAGTAATCAAAACGAGGCACAACAAACTTCCTATGTTTGCTTCGGAGACATCAAACGTATAAGTTACCTTCATTTCCCCCCTACAAACCTCCAATACCAAGCTTCCAATGTTTACGGGGGATTATAAATGTTTTATCCCAACGAGGGGGTTATGCAGAACAATTTTCAGCAGGTCACGAGACATTTTGGGGGCGTCAGTGGAATCGTCTAACTGGAAAATGGCATAATTGGAAGAACGTATACCGTATAACAAATAGTATAACGGAAAGTCGTCTAACAGGAAATTCGTATAATGGAAAATCGTCTAATGTCCCTGCCTCGCTCGCGCTGCCGTGCTCGCTGCGGCTATACATATAACATCAGAAACCGGAGTTATACGTTTATCCAGTTAGACGTTTATCCATTATACGATATTCCGTTTAATCGATTTTCCACATTTTTTATTTATGCAGATATGAGACAATTATCCCATTAGACGATTTTCCAGTTAGACGTTCGTCCGACGCCCCACATTTTGTTACGGTGTCGCGTTGGTGTAAATCAGGTATTAATGGAGAGGGAGGGGAGACGGCAATGTTTGGTTTAACACATTTTTTTTTTCTGGCAGAGGGGTAAATGATCCTACTTCTGGGTATGTGGCCTATATCCACCTCCCTATGGAAGATGCGCGTGCAGCAGAAACATCCTGACTACATAACACCATTGTAAAAAGAAACAAACTTCCTGAGCCATGTCAATTTTCACAAGGACATGTCATAACGTGATTTAATTTTCGACCAGTAAATTGCCGGTCTTGGTCACAATAGAAAGCCAATTATAAGATAAAATACGTTAAAAATATATTGGTTTTTAATGCACGTACTTTATCTTATAATTAGCTTTTTATTGTTAGCAAGATAGGCAATTTACTGGTCGAAAATTAAAATTATGTTTTGCAGGGTTCCCCACTAAAATACTGAAATCAATTTCCCTAAATTTTCCAGGCCATTTACCGTAATTTTAGGAAGGAATTTTTTTTCACACATTTTACCATTTTATGTGAAAAACCTGAAGCTTTTAGATGGGAAATGCATTATTTAAAATATTAATTTTTTTTCCCCGAGTTTTCCAAGTTTTTTTTGTAAAAATCAGAGAATTCCCTGAGTTCTCCCTGAGTTTCAAACGTAGTTTAAATTCCCTGAGTTTTCCAGGTTGATGGGATCTGACCTGTCAGGAAGTTTATTACTTTTCACAATTTCGTCCACCTACAAATTCATTGATTTTACTACAAAACATCAATCTGACATAAGAGAAGTGTTGAAAGCCTTGGCGAGACGGCTCATACGCGAGCGAGTTTGTAGGTGTTAATCCTGGTGAAGTCATCTCAACAAATTGTAACGGCAAGGCACACCTCCAAGTGTTAGTTTCGTGTTGCGTCTTATTGCACATACACCCCCGTTACACCACCCTCCCCTAAGTTTTTACTTAGGCAAAGAGAGACTTACCTTTACATGAAAATTTATCACCCAACCAGCTAGTTCGGTTTTTTTTTAAATCTACGGAATCTAAACATTTATTAAACAAACATCCTACACTACAGAGTACCACAAATGGCCCTAACACAACTCCCAACAAACTCCCCGTGCTAAAAGGACTCATTTAGGCATGCACATCCATCATAAAGTCTCACCGAATCTTAGTCATTATTTGAGTACAATACGACTTTCGCTGATGCACCACTGTGTTTCCTTTCCATTATTCCCTTAGAACTCAACCCAAGAACATGCAATACCTTACTTAACCTTGAAAATGTCAACCAACTATAGTATCTCTTTAAACCGTCCTCCTCCAGCTTTCTTTCTTTGTATGCTATGTCCAATAACTCTCTCTGAGTCAATTCAATGATACTGTCGATGACGGCAGCATTCAAACGGCAAGGTCGAATTGCGCAACAAAACACAACTAACTGCTACTGTAAACTAAGGTCTCATTCATTATACATGCGAACGAACTCCTGACAAACAAGTTGATCTGTAAGCAAGCCAACAAATTAAGTTAATCGATCCCGAGACAAATGAAGAGACGCCGGAGCATGTTTACCAGTCGATTAACATTTCGGGTTAGGCTAAAACGTCAGTAAAAACAAAAGAGTTTCTTTTACTGCCATCAATATAACATACATACCTACGATACTGTTCTTAAAAACAACAAGTCAACAGACCAGTGACTATAACGTCATATTATTATATAGAACTCTAATGCTGGAGCCAGTATTAGGGCTAGCTGCAAAGGACAAATGGAAACCTAAAGAGTATCTTACTTAAGCCAATGCTCTTAGGGCAGATTTCTTGGGCCTAAAACGTGCCATTTTTTTGATTTGTTGGCAATTGCTAAAATTTTTTAGCAAGTGGAAGCTTTTCTTTGCCGATTACAATCTCGAAGCATACGAGATTGGCGAAAACAACGTTGTTTTAGGCCTAAGAAATCCACTCTCAAAACACCGGCTTGAATGGAAGTGTCGCTTTTTTTCTACCTTCATTATAATCTAGTGCCCCTTGTAGTTATCTCTCCAGATATAGCCTCGTAGCCAATAAGGTGTAATCGTCGCTGCTCTATAGGCTTACTTCACCGCAAGTTGTTTTTTTTTCTTTTGCCTTATTATTCACAAAGCATAAAAAAAATGTAAAAAAATTAATCAGCTCTATTAAATTATGCATTATTATAGATTCCGTTGTTTTCTTCTTCACCGCAGGCGCCAGAAGCTATAGCTTCGCGTCAGGTCCGCCGTTTTGTCACGTGACTCTCTCACCGACTGACGACTGATTGGTCGCCGGCCCATCGAGCAGACGTAAATGCATTAATAACGCTTCATCACGGAGCGTTTTCCATTATGTTACGGCGCTGCTTTTAATAACCTTCGCTACCTTTCTTTCAGTTTCGTTATTGTAAACGATGATGGCGCTGCTGGAGAGGCGACTTTAATGAAATTTTCTCTCTAGGCACAGCACAAACAAAATGAAGCCACACTAGAAAAATAAATAAATTATCAAACGAGAAAATAAAATCGGATTTTTTTTGGAAAAACAGAAAAACAAAAACAAGAAAATGGAAACGTCTGAGGCAGATTTAGGGACTATTGTGTTGAGCAGGTTAGTCTTCTCTCTCCATTTATAGTATTTAACTTTGAATTTGTCACTTCTTTAATCTTCCACTTCTCCGCGCTAGATGTCGTTTTAACTTGTAATACTTTGAATTGTGTAGATATTTTGCCCCGTTTTTAATTCGCGCTCGAAGGTGAAATATGAATTTGGAAATTACGAAATAAATTTCTCGGCTTAGCTTGTTCATTCCTTTGTTTCATATTTTCTACGTGAAAGCTGCAATTTGATTGGAGTTCGGTAAGGTAAAGGATTTGTACCCAGTTGATAGTTCGAAAAATAAGTGACAACATCTTGATGAACACTATAAGCGTATCAAAGAGAGGAGAATATTACAAATATACAGTACAGAAGAGAAAAGAATACTAGCAGATAAGAGTAGCGAAGAGAATATTAGAAGTGTACACTACACAAGAGAAGTGAATATTAAAAGTGTGCAGTACAAAAGAGAAAAATAATACTAGCAGAGAAGAGAATATTAAAAGTGCACAGTACAGAAGAGAAGAGAATATAGAATTGAAGAGTGTCGAAGAGAAGAGAATATTAAAAGTGCACAGTACAGAAGAGAAGAGAATATTAGAATTGAAGAGTTCGAAGAAAAGAGAATATTAGAAGTGTACAGTACAGAAGACAAGAGAATATTAGAATTGAAGAGTATCGAAGAGAAGAGAATATTAGACGTGTACGGTACAGGAGAGAATAGAACAATAGCGGAGAAGAGTACCAAAGAGAATATATTAGATGTGCACAGTATAGAAAAAGAAGACAATATTATAAGTGTACAGTACAGCAGAGAAAAAAATACTGGAATAGTATCGACACGCATAAACTTACTAGAAGAGAAGAATATCGAAAAGGATAAACTTGGTAGAAGAGAAGAAAGTTGAAAAGGATACACTTACTAGAAAGAAGAGTATCGATGAGAACAGTAGAACAGTAAGTATTGGCGAAAAAATAGTACAAAAGTATCGAAGGGAATAGTAGAAGTGAAGCGTATCGAAGAAAAAAGACTACTAGAAGAGTATCAATGAGAATAAAATACTTGAAGCACAGAGTACAGCAGAGAAAGAATACTAGAACCGTATTGAAGAGAAAAGAATACTAGAAGAGCACTGTAAAGAGTAGGATATGGAAGTTTCGAAACGAACTGAAGAGAGGGTATCGAACAGAAGTGGGTAATGAAAGAGGCTAGTTGTTTAGGCTAATAATAAAAATGGAGTTTTCATGCAGGTCATCAATTCGAGGGTAGGCCTCTTTAAAATCTCTGAATATAGACACATTACTGAAACTAGCGTCTTAAAATCATACCGCCGACTTGAATCAACGCAGATTTTTTTGTGCCATTCATTCTCCGGTCTACCGTAGTAACTTAACGTCATACGGCGTTGGTTAGGTGTTAGACACATTAGCAGTGCACGCACCTCCATTCACCGATGCGTGCTGGAAACCAGCAAGGAGTGGTTTAGATTAGTTCGGTTTGGAAAGTGGCCCAAAGAAACAGTCGGAGCGTTTGTACCTCATTTTAATCGCACACTGCATCGCGGTTGTCCGGGGGCGAGCGGGACACAAAACCGTCATTGTCCCGGCTGCACTAACTTGGCTAATGTCACGTACTGTCGATCACAGCTCGTTCCTGGAAGTCAGCCATTCTTATTTTTCTTCTCAGTCAATTGTTGTTACTGGTA
>JAHWFP010079975.1:1520-30804 GCA_023313725.1 Lithobius niger
CCCGCCTTACAACTAGTGGTGTAGAGTTAAACGAAATAGTTTAATTTTCGAGGTATGGTTTGCAAACGAAGGGTCAGAGGGGGAACAGTAAGCTTCCAAACAACAAGCCGTAAGATATTTTCCGATTATTAACTCCTTCATAAAGTGTTGAGCATGAAGGTGATGAATTTTATATCCTATCCTACCTGCCCACGTTTGCCTTATACGAATTTAAGTTGGAAAGTTAGCTTACAGGGGTTTCTTACATTGGTTCCATTTTACTGATTGTTAGTTTTCCTGAGTAACAGTTTTGCAACATGCAATTAAACCTATTCCCAAGGTCCGATTTTTGCGTGCCCCTTTTGCTCCCCTCCCCCATTAGTCCCAGTCGTGCAGTGGTAAAGCAAATTAGTGTTGGGCTTGGGCTATGGTTAGCAAACGAAAAGTTAGAAGAGGGTGGGACAGCTACCAAACAATAATCTCTATTAAAAATAGTTTTAGATTTTTTACTTCTGCATAGTGCGTTGAACATGAAGCTGACGGATGTTATCTCCCATTTCGCTAGTTAAAGCGTAATAAGCTTACAGGGTCCTTAGTTCAGTTTTACTGACCTTTGCTTTCTCTGAGTAACAATTTTGCTACATAAAGTCAAGTCTATTTCCATGAGAACAAATGGAGAACTGTGAATAGTTCGTATAATAGTAGATACTGCGGCGATTCGGAAAACATAAATAAATAAATAAGAAAAAAACCGCATGAGCCTGCTCCTGTCCACGGTGGCGAGGCTATGGGGGGGGGGGGCATGAGTCAAGGGTGGGCACTGCCTCGTAACATTGTTCCCGTGCTCACCCAGCTTACCATTACTCAAAACTTACAAGTAAAAAATACAAATACAAGTTGTTTGTATTAATACAGTTGTTTATATTTAAAAAAAATGGAAATTTGACAGGATCGAATATTAAACTTTAATACCCGGCTGGTTAAAAGATAGTTGGTAGTTAGGCATAGAGTTAGACCGGGGGGGGGGGGGGGATGCCTACGGCAATCGTGTTGCTTCTAGGTTACTCAGTATAACTACTAATACAATGGCCCACCCAAGTCGAAATGCCGCCAGACCTTGCCCCTCTGCCCCTGCCAGCTAGTTTATTCTTGCGTCACTACAGCTTTTCGAGAATTGGTGCCAGAGTGCTGCTATTGTCCACGCCTGCTGGAGGAAACCATTGCTTACTACAGCTATTGTGGCTGGCTGCGCACATGTATCAAGTAATCGTGTGTTTGCCTCCTCCCCCCCCCTCCCCAGACAGAAGCAGGCTCATGCGGTATTTTTCTTATTTATTTATATTTTCAGAATCGCCGCAGCATCTACTATTACTAACTACTCACAGTTTTCCATTGGTTCTCATTGGAAATAGATTGGATTTCATGTAGCAAAACTGTTACTCAGGGAAAGCAACGGTCAGTAAACCTGAACTAAGCACCATGTAATCTTATTACTTTTTGACTAGGAGAATGGGAGATAACATCCGTCAGCTTCATGTTCAACGCACTATGTAGAAGTTAAAAATCTAAAAATATTTTAGAGATGATTGTTGGTAGCTGTTCCATCCTCTTCTAACGTTTCATTTGCTAACCATAGCCCAAGCCCAACACTAATTTGGTTTACCACTGCACGACTGGGAGTAATGGGGGGCGGGGGGCAAATGGGCCACACAGAAATCGGACCTACAGAAATAGGTTTGACTCACTGTAGCAAAACTGCTACTCAGGAAAACCAACAATCATTAAAATGGAACCAAAGAGCACCTGTAAGAAACCCCTGTCAGCTTACTTTCCAACTTAAATCCGTCACCTTCATGCTCGACACTTTGTGAACGAATTAAAAATCTAAAAATATCTTAAGGATTGTTGTTTGAGCGCTCACTGTTTGCCCTCTGACCCTTCGTTTGCTAACCAGTAACCATACCTCCAACATTATTTCGTTTATATCTACACCACTAGTTGTAAGGCGGGGGGAGGGGAGCAAAGGGGAAAAATTAACCCGGGCCCACCTGGCAGGGGTTCTCGCTCCTATTCAGTGATGGTTAAAAAAAGGAAAGCCCCCATATTATAACTAGTTAAAAAAAAAATTTTCCCATTATGAAGCTCTTTTCTGGGCACCCCAATAATGAGTTTATGGGCCTGGCCAAAGAAACTTCAGTTTAAAACTTTGCGCTTAGCCGGGGAACAACAAACGTAAATAATATGCCAACACTCTGCACTGCAGCTCTCCCCTCCTACTTCGTTGACATCGAACAACCTGTCGAGCAGGGAAGCTTGGCCAAGCAGGGAAGCATCGGGAAGCGAATGTAACATTGGAAATGCCTCTGACTGTATGTTTTCGTTAGGCAACAAAAACAGAAATCAATCCGGCCATACCCTGCTATTTCTAAGTTTTAATGATTGACTGCAATTTCTTGATACTCATTCCCTACTATTGCTTGATGCGGGAAGGACTTGAGGAACAAACACACCCTTAGTGGCTATCGCTTGCCCTACAGTGCCCCATTATAAGTAATAGTGTGCGCTGAACCTAATGATTACCGTGAAAGATGTCGAGGTCATCATTCTTTCAGCTCTTGCTGCTCTGGTGGGAATAAATAAAACTTATTAATTTGCTCTGGTAGGCCTATCTTTCAAAAATGTCAGCTTAAACAGAGTAGTCCTAAACCGACAAAATAATGTAAGTTGGTTGTTTTTTTGTTTTTTTTAGGAAAAACGAAGCATGTTCTTGCAGCAGTTGGTGGCCGCACAGTTTGTGTACTGGATTGCACCACTGGTTCTGACCTTAGTCGATACCACCATTTTAAACCTAACGAGGTAGGGCATAACTTAAAAAAAAACACTTTGGAGCACGAAACAAAGCAAACGAATACTTGAAGTTTCACGCTGATTTTGTTTTTTATTTGCGTTATATTTATACTATTTTCTTTCTCAGTATTAGTGAGTACCTTGGTTTTCATAGGTATAATAAAGGGAAACGATAACAGGGAAACGATAAATTAACTAAAACCCTGTCGTAGCATCCAAGGGATGCACCTCACGGTAGTCCTTGGATGATAAGAGGGGATGTTTGTCTAATAATAAGTGAAAAATTATTGCCCATCAGACAGCTTGTTTTTTCCCCCTTTGGTAATAATGCATCAAAAAATATATGCAGTAGGGATATATGCTTTACAGTATGTGAAGTTTAAACGTGGTGCACAAACAAAAGCAGAAAAAATATAGGCTGTGCTGCTGCCGCCGCTTTTACCGATGCCAGTTTACCCAACGTTGATAGAATTCTGATACTTTGGGTATTCGACAGATGCCGTCAGCAACACGGTAATTCTTAGGTTTGCTAATCGAATCCACCTACTAAGTTTTGTTGTACAGTTAAACCTTGTTATGACTCTCGTAGAGCTGATTTGGTAATTCACTTATTGGTGTTTTTTTTTCTTTGGGGGGGGGGCGGCCGGGGGTGGCGATTCATCAAGTAGTTTTTCAGTTATTTAGCAAGGGGAAAAAATAAATTCCATGGTTAGCTCTCCATGCCTTGTAAATTTTGCTGCTGTTATCTTGAATGTAGATAGTAAAAAGTTTGTCTTCAGTACATGCCTTTATTATCATTTATCCTTTCGCAATTTGCAGTTGGAACTGAAAAAAAAAATGGTATAGAACGGCTTCAATATTTATAATTACGATGTCTGTACCGGTTTTAATTATTGTCATGCACCATTTATGCAATAGTTTTGTTATTTCCAACACTGTAGCGATTCTATGTGAGCGGTTTAGTACACATTTTTTGCTTCTGAAAGTGTCACGGAAATGGCATTGATTTTTCACAGTTCCTTGATTGTGATGCTCCTGAGGAGTATTTCAGGGACCTTTTAACTAGTAGGGGTCAACCGAATCCACTTTTACCAAACCCTGATTGGATCCGGTTAATTTGCTAGATTTGATCACGTCAGGATGGATCCTAACTGAATCCAGAAAACCTTCGTTGTGCTGTAATTAGTACGGTAACCGGGACACATTTTAAAGAATTTGCAGGTCTAAAATTAACATAGTAACCAAGAAAAGCCTGTTCTGTTCCTCCAATTTGTTTAAGGACCGATATCTATATTTAGTAACTTTATATTGAGTTAACCTTTTCTCCTTCCTAGATTCCTCCTCACTGTGTTACCTATATTGATTAAATGGGATATCGTTGCTGTCGGCACCTTTTATCCATTCTTATTTGCATACAACTTACCTCTAATTAATGCAAAATTACGTCAACTGCAGCCCTGCCCTCTCCTCTCACTCGCGCCTCTCACACCACTGTTTCTTTTGCCGCGGTACGAGTAAAGTGCACATTGTTGTTTAAAAATTTTAACTTTAGTCGTAAATTGTTTCTAACTGATTTTAAAATGCCGTTGGACGACCGGTCGAAACTGAAGATGGTTCGTGCTGACTTTAGGGAGAAGGATACCATCAGAGTTGGTGACCCGCATGTGAATGCGCCGAAAAGCATGGAGCCCTTGAGTAAATGTAATGCTAAGACCACTAGTGAATGTGAGGTTAAGCCTAGTGCGGCCTTAGGCTTGGACAGTCTACAAATTCCATGCGGAAATTTGGCGTCCACTTCTGAGTTACCGAAACTGCTTGGTTCACAAATGCAGTCAGTTTTTCGTGAGGCAGTAGGAGCAGTCGGGCTGGAGTTGATAAAAGTTATTATTATAATGATAATGGCAGCTTAAACGATCAGCCGTATCCAATGGTGGATGCTTGCTATGGGAATGAGCGGACTGGAGTGGACTATTACGGTGGCAAGAGAATTGGCTGTGCGTTGCGTAGCTCAGTTGATTGGCCAGTTCGGTACTGTGAGGAGGTTGACGGTCATGGCGTTCATATGTAGGATGAACAGTGGGTTATACGATAACCAAGATGAATGTGAAGTGTGGTTACTTTTAAAACAACTATCTCCCTCCATCGTTGCATAATTTCATATCATTTCATAGTACTGGTAATGACGTTTTAAGTGTGGCTACATGATAACCAGCTAAAACAGTGGGCAGGCGATGCCAGAATGCTAGGTGTAGCGAATGAGACTTCCTGTTTGCCCAACGCTATATTGGCGAAGCCCCCAATATGGTTGGTGGACCACCAGATTTTGTTGTGGTGGTCCACACACAAGAATATGCGGTTGACTAATTGGAAAGGAGTCAATTTGTGATCAGTATGTTGTGCATGGTGTGGTGTGAAAAGAATTCCTTTTCCCCTGGACACCGATGCTCCTGAGAATCCAGGATCGGAATTCGAGCCTCAAGGTGGTTGAAATGGCCATGTGTGGTGTACAGGCAGACTTTTTCAAGTGTTGTTGCCACTTTTACGTGCGCTACAGTTTTGACCGATGGCGTACATTCATTGCAGAAGCATGTGGAAGGCGCAGCTTTCACAGGTTATTGTAGACATGACCACGTTACAATTGCAAGCATTGCTTAACATAAATCAGGCATGCAGAGATCGATTGAAGTTGTGTTTGCCGAGGAGTTCATACCAGAAATTTGGGTGTGTTAGCCAACACTGGCTGAGATGTGTTGCATTCCGTTACAGGACTTATGCAGCAAGTGCAGCAGAAGGTGGCAAGGCAACTGTTGTAGGAAGGTGTAGTATGCCACTAAGGCGTGGTTCCCCCCACGCTTAGGGTAGGGGTTGGCACTCCCGGGGGCATGGTTACGACCAATAGTGAAGGGCCCATGGAGGAGCTAGCCGTGATTTTGGTTTTGTTGACAGTTTAGTTACCCGGGATGATGGAGTGGTGAGACTCCCCGTTGCCGAGTCGGCAACTGGATGCTATGTTGAAGTGTGGTACCCAACTGTCGGTCTGGACAGGACTATACCTGCTAGAGGCAACCAGTGTTTACGTGATGCTGCAGATGTGCATACACGAGAGCCTCTTGTATAATACCATGCTTGGTTACTGGGCAGCGATTTCAAAATTTCATACCGGTTGGGAGGCAGAGTCGTGTCATGGCACCCATTGATTAAGCGTTTTGGGAAGAGGCTGCCATTACCACGATGGCTATCTGAGATCTGGCGAGGGTAGCTGCCTATCTGTGGGTGTTGCATTTGCCAAGGAGTCTCACCCTGAAGCAATTGACACTCAAGGTGGTAATGTTGGTGGCGATTAGTGCTGGGAATAGGGCTCGAATGATCTACCCGGTTTGGATTTGGAGTGGTGTGATGTTGAAAGGGATGAAGCAGTGTTTGTGGTGAAGGAGCACAAAACATCTAGATGTGGGGCTCTATTTTTGTTGTTTCGTCTGCAACGTCACAGTGACTGTTCGCTGGATGCGGTGCGTTACGTAGCGTTATACATATGGCGTACGGTGCCAATTTGAGACGTGGAAATGGTGTCAACGGGGTACCAGCTTATCAAACATTTCTTGACGTACGTGAAGCCTCATCAGCCGGTCGGTCGGTGGCATTCGGCGTCTAGGTGATTTTGCAACGTGTTGCGTTGACAGCGATGGATACGAGGCCATTCAAGGTGCACTCTGTGCGTTCAGCAGTATCATCAGCAGCAGCTGGATGTGGTGCTTCAGCATCGCAAATTATGGCGATGGCCAATTGGACTTTGTTGTCTGTCTTTGCCAGACATTACCAGGGCCCCCACAACGGGGGGTCAGGTTGACCCACTGTACCCGGGCCCGGTCACTCAAGGGGCCCGCACGGCCTAAAACTTCTTTTCGCAATTGTGAGTTTTGATGACTATGAGTAATGTACTCGATTTGTGTGTATTGTGAACTTTTTTTATACTCCCACCAAACAACAACTCCAATCTAACCGCAACGAGCACGGAGCAGGAGCACTGTAGTGCAAGCCTGTCAGCTTGTTAGGCAGATAAGTCTTCAAACGTAAGCAGCCGGGATTAATGAATGAACTGACCCGTTAAGCACACTTGTGGCCGACGAATATTATAACATAGTGTAACCGTTTACGATTTCAGTCGGGGGAGGACGGCCCGCTGTTGTAGTTAGTCCCAGGCCCCTAACTTTGATGTGGGGGCCCTGGACATTACCACCGAGATGTAGAAGATGGGTTGGCGGGGATGTTCCTGCAGCGGATGGAGGCTCTAGGTTATCTGTGAGATGAGGTAAGTTGAGCTGGCCTAGCGGCTGGTTTTTGGAATCCATCCCATTTAACCAATATAAGTAACACAGTGTGAAATGCTCTACGAAATAGACTGGGTGATTCTACCAGAGTCCTTGTTCTTGCAGAAGAATCGAAGTTCTCTGAGTAGAATCCGACGAAACTGTGTTAACTTCGCCTCCCTCCCTGGCGCTTATACGGCTCAGCTACAAAAAAGACAGTGGTGAGAGAGGTGCGAGGGAGAGGGGCAGGTGACGTAATTTTGAATAAATCAGAGCTTAAGTTGTATGCAAATGTGGATGGATAAAGGTGCCGACAACAAGAAGGATATCCCATTTAATCAATATAGGTAACACAGTTTCATAGGATTCATAGTTTCATAGGGTGAAATTTGATTTCTTGCGAGAATAAGTTCTTAGTTAAATCACCCTTTTTTCAAGTTGTTCACTGGTTTTTCTCCTATAACTTCTGAATGGCTTATGATGGTAATATGAAATTAAGAGCATTGATCAGGTTATGCAGTCTTATAAAAAAATACCCGCTTTGAACGAATACCGGAATGTCGAAATTGGGTAATTTCTAGGCTGCTAAGAGAATACGAAGTTAAGATCAAACCAAGTGTAAAATTGCAAAAGGTAATTTATCTTCATTTTATAAATCTATAAAAAGTAAATCAGAAACTTCAAGGTCTATCCCACTAAAGGAAAACCAACAATCTCATTGAGGATGCAGTTTTGGTGAAAAGGCCAACGTACTAAACAAGGAATTCTCAAAAAACTTTATTACCGATAATAACACAATCAATGTAAACAACACACTCTCTTTCGATACAAAATGCAAGTTGCCCACATTGACAGCAGATATAGTTCTTCAAAATTTGACGTTCTTGAATTCCAGCCACGCTATTGGTCCAGATGGTTTCTCCTCTTTCTTCTTCAAAGAAATTAAACATGAGATTTGCCTTCCACTCTCCTGGATTGGCGATCTCTCTTTGCAGTCAGTAGAACTCCCAAACATGTGGAAAACAGGCAAAGTTACCCCTATTTTCAAAAAGGGAGAAACTAGAAACCCCTCAAATTATCGTCCTATAGTGTTAAAATGTGTTCTCTGTAAGGTGGTTGAAAAGGCAGTTAAAGAAATCATGATGACTCATTTAAATAATTAAAAATTACTTTCAAGTGACCAATGGCTTTATTTCGGGTGGATCAACCGAAACGCAACTTCTAACTTGTTTAGAGGATTGGACTTCTGTCCTTGACAGTGAAATTCCAACGGATGTCATTTATTTAGACTTCTCAAAAACTTTTGAATCGGTCAGCCATATTAAACTACTATTTAAACTTCGTAAATAATTTGGTTTTACAAATAACTTATTGAGTTGACTTACCGACTTCATCACGGGTAGAACTCAGTGGGTCGAGCTTGATGGTATAATGTCTGATCCGGTGACAGTAGTTAGTGGTGTCCCACAAGGATCAGTTTTAGGCCCTATATTATTTATTATTTTTATAAACGACCTCGGTTCACTTAATGGTGGACCTTGAAGAAATTTGCAGATGATATCAAACAGTTTGGCCAGGTTGTGGATTCAGTCAGCCATTTGGTACTCCAACACGACCTGCTCAACCTCCACACGATGTCCCTGAACTGGCAGCTCCCACTGGCCCCAAGTTTTGCACATGGGCAGATTAAACCTTCATTTACATTACTCCCTTGGAGCATCCGTTTCATTGTCCTGTGTTGAATCAGTAAAAGATCTTGGGGTATGGATTACCCATGATCTTAGCTCAGTTATCACTGCAACATGATAGTAAAATCAGCTAGGCAGCGTTCCACAATTATCCGTAAATTCTTCCATTCAGGTGATCCCCATACCTTAACTTGGGCTTTCAAAGTATATGTACGCCCAATACGTGAATATGCCAGCCCTGTCTGGTCCCCACACCTGTTAAAGGACATTGATCATATCGAATCTGTTCAGCGTAGTTTCACCAAATCTCTTAAAGGCCTTTCACATATGCTATATCTAGATATACTAAAATTTTGAAATTAGACACACTCGAACTTAGGAGACTTAGATCAGACCTAAACTTGACCTACCTACTACTGCACGACCAACTTCATGTTGACTACACAATCTTCTTCGAACGACGTTTGGGTGAGCGAACGAGGGGACACTCCTGGAAGCTTGTTGTGAGTAATTTCAGAACAGATGTCAGGAAGTTTTTTGGAGCTGGAGTTGTAAACTGCTGGAATTCTCTCCCACCAACAGTGGTGAACTCTGCTACCTTGGAGACCTTTAAAAGTCGCCTTAGGCCAGTCTGCCGTGACCAGTTTATGGGGAGAAGCTTTGTTTAGTGGTGATTAGTCACCGTAACTTAAGATAAGTGAAGGCCTGCTCCCCTGTATTACAGAGTATCGTCATGGCTTATTCATTTTTGGTTAGAATACGACCTATATTGGTTTATTGTTTTTACTGTATATTAGTTGTATATTGTATGTTGTTGTCTTGTTCGTGGACTGGAAGTGTTTATTATAGGGCATATTCTTGTACTTTGTTTTTAACGTAGGACCAATATAAGTGGCATGCCCTTTTGTACATCCTTTGCTAATGCAAATAAATGATATCTTATCTTTTTGCTAAATTACAATTGCAAAATGGCAAATTTTTTTGAATCCTAAAGCTTTGGCTTCTGATCTGGATTTTGGTCAATCCCTAAGGAAGATAAATTCTAAAATTAGATCACAGTCAGGGATTTTAAGTACTGTAGCAACAAGTTTTTATTTTATTTTTCATTCTAGGAGCTCTTTGCTTTAGCGTGGACAACGCTAAAGGATGAAAACGACAAGGACGTTAATATTCTAGCTGTTGCAGGTAAACATTTACAGACATTTATATTTTATAAACAATTCATTAGTGATTAGTAAACATAGTTAATTTTGTGTTGCTGGCTAGCCATATTCCCATGTTAAATCCTGTCGCTTGGAGGCATGTGCAGACCTCACTTTTGGCATACAGACTAGATTGGTACGGAGTACACTGCTTGTATGTTCTCCATTGGATACCTCGTAACCGGCCCCTACGTCTGGCCTTTCGTAAGCTTCCGGACTGATGCCCTTCGCTCCTGTTGTTGCAGCTTTTCTAGACGGTCGCCCTTCACTCTAGACGATCGTCCTTTGCTGACTATCGTCTTTGCTGCACTTCATCGACGACCGTTCGCAGCTCTTCAATGCCTTCAGCCTTGCTCTCTTCGCCCTTCACTACCTATCGTCTGTAGCTCTTTCCGGGCTAACGTCCTGCGATCTTGGCATACGGCTCTTCTAGGTGATCGTCCTTCTTTCTCTCTCGTCCGCTGCCCTTCGTCCTTCGTTGACTGGTGCCTGCAGCTCTTCTACACCTTCGTCCTTCGCTGCTGTTTTCATCATTGCCTACACATTGTTTTAACTACTGTAGACTGCGACGCCCCTTCGTCACTGCGGATGTGGGACTCCAGGATGGTCTGTAAGTACACGCTCTGGCTATGCAGTTCCTCCAGCTTGACATGCTGCACGAAAGAAGAGCATGGTTTCTGATGTCATGCTGTACCTAGCCTTTCCAGCCAGTCCGTAGCTTCTGCTTGTTGTCTTCACTTGTCACTACACACGACCACATCCTGTCATCGTTGGAAACGCCTGCACTCCTTCGTCGTTAAAAACTCGTCTTCCAGACTGCGGCATTAAGAACACGCTTTGGCTGTACGTTTCCTTCGCGTTGGAGTAATACAAACCTTCACCTCGACCTTCGTTTGAGTTCTCGCTGCACACATCTCACACCCGTGCATGGGTTGCAGCGTCGTCTTCAAGAAGAACTCATTTCACTCTGCCTATAGCCCAGGCCTTCCCCTTTTTGGTGTCGCAGCTTACTGTCCAGCGACAGCGACTGCACTGGTCATAAACCTATAAAGAAATAAGATCCCCTTATGAGGGGCTGCTGTCTCGTTTCCTCTACCATCAAGAGAGGTAATTTGATATCTGCGTGCATGTCGCTAAACCTGTCATTGTGAGCTACCTGTTGTCCCTAGCCGATCACGACTTGCTGCTCTCGTCAACCTTCGTCCTTTGCTGCATGTCGTCCTTCGCAGCCTATCACTTGCAGCTCTTCTTGACTTTTCATCCTTCGCAGCCTTTCGTCCTTCGCGGACTGTCATTTGCGGCTCTCCAGTCTGTCGTTCTCTTCTGTCATTGCGGCCCTTCTGGACTGTCATCCTTTGATGACTATCGTTTACAGCCCTTCTACACTAGGGCTCCTCAGGGCCAGCTTCTTCAGGTCAAGGACCCTTACACCAGCCTGCTGCTGTAGGTCAGGTCCATGTGGGTTCATGTACTGCTGGTCGTCTATGCCTAGCTCTCACCTTCTGATGGCTCATCTTCCCTTGTCAACCTGTACTTTTTTCTGGACTATGCCATTGGTACAAGCTTCGGCTGTACATGTCCTGCCTTTGAAATGGTACAAGGCAGGATTCCATGGTTCCTGTCCCACAATCGTATTGTGTCCGGCAAACATCAGACGGCTTTGTCCTTCTCTGTCTGCCGCGCTTCCTACGATTTTGTGCCGCTCGTAAAGTCCATCGTCCGAAACTTTTATGGCTCCCACTGCTCATCCTTTCTCAAAGGTTGAAGTTTACAGGCTTCCAGCAACATTCATCTTGACCTTCGTTTCACCTGGGCTGCACACATCTTGCACTCATGCGTGAGTTGCTGCACCACCCTCGGGGGAAGCCTTCACTTTCCGTCTATCGTCCACACACTCCATTTGCCACTCCACAACTCCCTGTCCTTCTACAGTGACCACGCTCGGTCGTTCATTCCGCCGTCAATCATCATCACCAGCAAGCTGGGGCAAAGCATCAACAACAATCTTACGTTGCCATCAGCACCGTTACATATGCTGCTCCGCCTTTTCGTCTGTTGTTCCGGACGAGCTCATTCTTCCCTTCGGCTGTCAACCGCTCTAAGTACACTTGGATTTTGCAGCAGCCTGACGGTCCTTGGCAGCTGCTCTGTACGCAATGCAGTTTCGTTCGCCACGTTCCAGGACACCCACCAAGATTTTAGTTTGGGCCATCGGGCCCAAACACATGAGTTAACATACTCCATGCCGCAACCAGCGCGCTCTGCGACAGGCTCCCTGCTGTTGTCTGCCTGTTCCGAGCATTTCTACCACAACGCTGCAAGGCAATGAATAGGACGAAGACAACGTTTCCAGTTAACCACACCAAAGCAGGATTTCATTTACTGCCTCCACAGGACATTGTACCTTCGTCAATGAGACAGGCATTATGTCTCACCAGCACATTGCCTTCCTCTGTCTGGCATCCTGCGATCACCTGCCCGTGCCTCTTGCGTAGTCTTGCCTCAGCGTCTGCTCTGTGCCCCACTCAGTCTTGTCTTCAACTTCGGCTACTAAAGTTCAGTTTGCATCTGCTTCGACGTCTGACCCTTCGTGCGCTTGCAGTCAAGTTTAGGTCCCATGGCTTCCGAGTTACTCTGACAACAAGGGTTACTCCTTCGCCTGTCGTTCCCACTCCGATCCTGAACTGCTCTCATCTGCCGTTGGCTTCTGTTTTCACCAAGCACCATCCCCCTTCGTCCGTCGATACCTCGCCTCCCCGGCTCGGCTGATACGGTGGGGGAAGAGGAGTGGCTTTCCTTTGTTCAGCAACCCAAACTCTTCACAAAAACAGGCATTCCAGAGGAACAGGCCTCCCGCATCACCAGTAAAACATTTTTGGTTTCAGCCAACAGGATCTGCGGCAGTCATTAGCAACGATAGTTCCGTTGGTGCTGCTCACTGCAAGTCGATCCAGTTGACCCACCTCTTCCCTAGATCTTAATTTTCTTCAATGGCGTCTTGCAGGAAGACGTGACAGGCTCCACCATTCTCGTCTGTCATTCCACCCTTAACTCCATGTTCAAGGCAGCCGACGCTTGCCTGGCCAGCGGAAAACCGTGCTTTTCTGCTGGATCCCGGGCCATGTTGGGATAGCAGGGAATGAACAAGCTGATTCTGCTGCGAAAGGGGCCCTTTCTGGCCCTCTCGGTAGGGATCTCAGCCTTGTTCCCTCAGATGCCTTTCCAACTCTGCGTCTGAGGTTACACGCTTTTTGGCAAACCTTGTGGGACAGACAGGACGGTAATAAGTTACGGGCCATTAAAGGCACTGTCGAGGAGTGGCACTCGGCGTGTCGCCGCAGTCGCCGTGAGGAGGTTGTGTTGGCCCGTTTGCGAATTGGTCACACCCGACTTACTCACTGTTTCCTTTTGCGGGGGGTTGACCCTCCTGAATGTTCTTGGTGTCGACGGCCACTTACGGTCCGGCACTTACTTGTTGATTGTCGCCATCTTGATGGTGTTCGTCGTCGGTTCCATCTTCCGCATGACATTGCGCGTCTGTTGGGCGATAAGTCTGTCCTCCTGTCCGGTGTTTTTCAATTTTTGCAGGAGGTACAGATGTATGACAAGATTTAGATTAGGGGTTTGAATAACATCTCTGTAATGTGTGGTGCAGTGGCAACCCGGACCACTGCACTGTGACTGAGGTTGGCGCTAATGACCAAGTTGTCGACGCGCCATTAAGCCTCAATCCCCCCCCGCAGCCGACGACTTTCACCCTCTTTGCATTTCTACTCGGATCACATTCTTCGAAGGCGAAAGGCATATCTCTCGCAGGTTTTCCCGGATAGGACCTCTCCATCGTTCTAGACTCCTTTATGAATGTTGCCATGTGGACTGTTCTCATCATGTTACTTCTACCATCTAACCCACAAGGCAGTGTTCTTCATTTAAAGAAAGGAACCAGCACGGAAGAATTCTTCAACCTCACCCCTTTGTATTTAATCTTTCCAAGCGTGAACTGTGTAAAGATGAGATTAAAATCCTTCAGTTAGACCAGAAATTCGTCCCCACACGACCAGATGCTCAACCCGAAAACCTAGCGAATTTTACTGCCGATGTGCAGGTGATCTTGGATAGATATGAAATGGATCACAACGTCTCAGCTGAGCTCAGACGCAGTGTAGTTGGTGGCTTCAAAGGGCAACAAGAAAGAAATATTTCGAAAGGAATGGGGAAGGCAATTAAAAATCTTAGAAATGATGAGAACATCTACATCACAAGAGCTGACAAGTCGAACCTCACAGTGGTGATGGAAAAAACTGAATACATTCAGGCATTGGAAGCCGAACTACAGAATGATAAGATGTATGTGAAACAGGAGTTTAACTTTGGCCGCACACTACACTCCTGCATCGAAGGTCATCTGGTTAGGCTTGTGAAGGACAAGCTGTTAACCGAATCAGAGGGGGAGAGGCTCAAACCAAAACCAGGTTCTAGACTACCGGGGGTTTTTGGCCAAGTAAAGATCCATAAACAAGGGTTCCCCATGCGTATGATCACCTCCGCTAAGGGAGGTCCGGCCCAACAGGTGGACTGGTTCCTAGCACCCCGGCTCCAGAAATACATCTGGGGTGAGTGTGCATTAAGCAGCACTTCGGATTTTCTACGGAGGCTTGAAGGAATTAAGCTTGACAAACAAGACAGGCTGAGATCTTTTGACATTGCGGCATTGTTCCCGAGCCTTTCACACCACCTTATTCTAGAAAAATTCGACGAGGCCGCAGAGAGGAACAAAGTGCAGAAAGAAGAATATGAGCTTGATAGGAGACTGCTTAAACTACTTCTGGCAAACATCTATGTTGAGTTTCTAGGTGTTACGTATTGGCAGATTGCAGGTACCCCAATGGGATACTCCTCGTCCCCTAGGATCGCAGAGATTGTTTTGCAGAGCTTAGATGAACACGTGCTCCTTCACCACCCATCGCTCAAGCTGTGGGTTAGGTATATTGATGATTCATTCACAGCTGGGAGGGTCGAAGAAATGGACTCTGCTGAAAGGACCTTGAACGACTGGTCTACGGATTTGAGCTTCACCTCCGAGGATGAGCAGGAAGGAAGTCTCCCCTTCTTGGACACCATGATTTAAAGAGGAGTGGATGGAAAACTGAAGTGGAAACCGTACGAAAAACCTACACAGACCGAAAGAGGAATAGTGTTCTACTCGGGACACCCGAAATCCCAACTCCTAGCTGTAATGAAAGGCGAGATGATGAGAATTAGGAGCAGGATCATGGAGGTAAAAGAGGGTGAAAGCTGGTTCAAGAAAGCGAAAGAAAAATACTTGGCGATGGGATACCCTGCTCGGGCTATCAATGAAGCAATAAAACGAGCGAAAGCTTGGAAGGACCCCCTCAGAAAGAAAGTTAAAGGGGAAAACGCTGAAGATGACCCCATGGAGGTTGTGACCTACATGCCTGGAAGTAGTGAGCGGGTTAAGAGGGCTCTCGATAAAATAGGAATACAGTGTGTATTCCGCAATCCCCAGAATATTCGGAAGCTTCTCGGCAAAAAAATCCTAGATGAAAGACGAAGCGAAAATAGGACACCGGAGCCAGAACAGGACGAGAGACTAGCTATAACTGCGACGCAAGTAGAACACCATTACCAGACCAGGAGTAAGACGAAGAATACGAGAGAAGTAGAAAGGGTAGACGGAGAAAAAGAGGAGGAAAGTGAGAAGAGTGAAGAAAAGAATGTTGACGAGAGTGATGGTGAAGAAGAAAAACAGATCTACGATGAGGGAAAGCTGCCCACTACATCTGGGGCAGTCTATTGGATTCCGTGTAGTGACTGCCCTCTTGGTTATGTCGGCGAAACGAAGAGGCAAGTTCGCATAAGGGTCAATGAGCACGCGAAAGCCACCTCTAAGAGAGACAAAAGAAGCGCAGTTGCCATCCACAGACTGAGAACGAGGCACAAGATTGACTGGGAAGGAACGAGAGTGATGCTTAAATCCAACTCCTACAAAGAGGCACACCTCCGTGCCTTGGAGGCAATTGCTATCCAACACTGCCAAGACAAAACAGTGGCACTTATGAATGTCCAAGACCCTGCTTTTAAGCAGATTAATAAAATTGTGACTCCCGAACTGTGTGAAAAACTGGAGACGAGATGGAAGAAGTTTCTCCCTCTTACAACAGCGACACATGCGGAGCTTGACAGCAGCAACCTGGAAAGTTGATACATCGATGAAGGGAGGGGGGGGGGGGAAATTGGAATCATCGCGTTCGGTGTGGAAGTAGGACAGTTGGTGTGTGTGCGTCTCATTGCCCAAGCCTGAGGAAGAATGCCAGTATAAGCATTCGAAAATTTGCTAGTTTGGAGTAACTGGAACACTTTTGGTACTGCGTTAAAAAGAAGTAAGTGATAGTGTTCTTCATCTCTCTCGCCGCCAGTTTTCGCTGTAGCAAGGTACGGGCCTTGTCCTTCGCACTGGCTGACTGTTTCCACAGCCTTGTGAGGGGTCCTTTGCTTTCATTGTTCCGGCTCTTCCCACATCAAACGCCGGGACATTATCTTTGTCCTGTCCATACCTTACGAGGTTATCTACGGGGGACAAGCGACAGATTTTTCATAAGGTAGCGCTCAGCGCTTCCTTCTTTCGCCAAACCCTCTGCACGTATGATCCCGAACTGGATAGGGACGATCATTGCGAACACATACGAAGCCTTTGACATCAACTGTGCTACCAGCAACATCCAAGTCAACACACAGAAACGTAGAGCCACAGAAGTGTTCCCGTCTCCAGTATTCTTGAGGCTACGTCACGGAGATGCACTTTCTAATTCACTTTAGGGCATGTCTTCTCAGGCTAATTGATGTTATCGTCTGAGACTTTCCCGTTGTAACGGCAGGATGCTAAAACGGGCTAGGTGCTTGTAGCATCTCCGTGTGAATGGTTGACTTCGGCTTCCTTCGTTATTACTTCTGCCGTGACTGTTTGACTTTCTGTCATAAAATAGCACAGTTAGGCCACATTTCTGGCGTAGGGAATGAAGCGTCTATGTCCTATCTACTGAACTAGACCTATCCAGAAATAATTGACTGGTGTCTAAGCTGCCACCACCGGTGGATAAATGTTAAAAGCTACAGAGGGTTAGAGTAAAATGGGCTCACATATTATTTAACACTAGCAATTAATCTTTACTAGGAAAACAACTGGCGTTTAAAACTACTGGTTAAAAAGAAATGCACTTTACATTTTATTCACTAGTTTACACTGGGCTTTGAATAAAAGCACACAAGTTGAATTACACTTAACTTCAGTTTACAGTCAAGAACTCACATTTTCTGTTCTTAAAGCAATTTTTCAAGTAGAAAAAAAAACCTTGGGGTCCAAAACTGAAAACCCCCTAACTTATAACCGCATCCGCTAAATTATCAAGTTAGACCAGATAGTTATTATTCCCGAAAGCTCAAGGGACTTAATCTGCTGTTTAAGTTAAACTGGATTTAAAATAAACATGAGAAAAAAACCGTGGTTCATAGGAAGGGAACCACCCTAAAATTATGGAAAGTAGGGACCAGAAATGCCGATGGCTTAACCTTCCATAAAAATTTCTCAAACTAGAGGCTGGTTTTTAATTTAAACTATAAATTTAGAATGGGATCCTAAAGATAAACTTTTAAGTTAAAACTTGTGACAATACAAACCATTACCACTGCCCGGCATGGCATTAACCTTGGACCGTGACATCTCCACTCCCGACAGGCGCGACTACCTCCTACCTTAAGATCTGTGAGCTGTGCTAAGGACTGGGAAGGGCTTGGGCTTTTTATTCTGGAGAGGGGGATTCTGGAGGACTAAGGGAGGACGTCGAGGAGAGCTGCGGCCACCTGATTGGCTGAGGGCCAGGGGAACAATGGAAAGTGGGAGGAGAAGTCGGTTTGGCAATGGGTTTGGGTGCAGAGCCGTTTGAAGGGACAGGGATATGTACAGAAGGGCCAGTTTGAATTTAACTCAACTTGACATTCGGAAAAGGCCCATGAATTAATTTGATTGTGGATTTGATAATTACAAGCGTGATTAATGAGTCAAATTAAAGCTTTGTAGGATGGCTTTTGCAATGGGTAAACCACTGATGCTAAATTAAACAAGCTTTAATCAAAAACTGCGATGTTATGCATCACAACATTTGAATTGGGGGGGGGGGGGAGACGAAGTGTAAAGCACAGTTTAAATTAACAGAAGGATGGTACAGGTCATTTTTACTACGGAAAGCTAGTTGTTTGCATTTGGATGGTGTAGTCAAGGTCGGAGTTTCGATGTACATTCTGATAACATATAAACAACGATTTTAAGGTCCATCAAAATTAAAAGGTAAATAAATGTCGCTGGGCACTGGTAGAGTTCAGGGGGCAAGTTGCAATATAAAAGATTAAATAAACTAGCTTTAATAAAATGATAAAACGCATTTAAATAATGGAAATTATCAGCAGATAATGTGAGTTTTGAACTAACGGACATTTTTCATGGTATTTGCGTGCACTCAAACAAAATAAAAAAATACCACGCTAAAATGTGTTGTCTGTATCCTACATGTATGCGAGGTTAAGTACCCGAAGGCAGTCCCTTCTATTTCACAACTAAGCTAGTGTGTGTGGGCTTTATACCCAAAAGAAGCAATAAGCAATATATACAAATGTACAGGATTTTCTATAATGGCGACCGGAAATGACGAGCGCTACGGGGCCGTTTCGAGCGTTTTTCTAACAGAAAAAGGTGGGAGTTGAATTTTACAATTCTGTTCCGGGGGAACAGAAGATCAAGTGTTGGGCTATTAAGGGCTTCAGAGATGGGTCGTTTTAGTCCATTATTCATGGAGATATCATGGTTTGAAGAGCAAGGTCTCTTGGCGCTCGTGTGCCAAAGAAAAAAAAAAGTGTTCGTCTTGAAACGAAGGAGTTTCCCTGAGGTATTGGATTTTTGGGGTTCAGGTAGCCTCCCCAATCATCCCGGAGTGCAGGACTTCACTACACCGTCTCTACTAGACGTGTTCTTAAACCCCTTAGGCAATAAGCTACCGTCTCTTCCAGCATGTTCCGTTCGTCACCTTCTTCTAGCTTATGCAAAGTTAAAAAAAATATTTTCTGGGGAGCCGGCCTGCTACCCTAGGGAACCCGACACAGTCAGGTGGTGCCCTCCACTGCTTTAAAGAGGTCTACTGGAATTCTAAAATTTCAGGTAATATATTTTCGTCGGCGTATAGAAACGTAAAAATACTTGGGGCACCAGGTTGATTTTGATTTCTATTGTCTCACCGAAAATATAAATTGCCTTCACCCACCCTACCTCCTGCCTGTGTCACCACCTGGACACTGTAGAGGAATAAAATGTGACATATGGTCACCCAACGCTTTTATATAGGAGGGGTACGCATGTGCACTGGGCTTGCGTCGCTGGCAGGCTCTATAACTTTAATCACTACAGAGTAACTGTATCGGAAAAGAAGAATGCTAAAATTCTAGGTAATGTATAGTTTCTGTTCGGCAATAGAAACCGAAATCAACGAGGTGCCTCTGGTATTTTGACATTTTTGGAGCACCAAGAAGTTCTAAGTCTATCAAGGCACATGATATCCATTCAAAACCAGAAATTTCAAAAAGCACTGCCAATTTCTGGTATGCAAACTGAAAAAGTACAATCTACACCAAAACAAAACTTGTTAAGGATTCCCGCCAAGCATTTCGGCCGTAGAAATCATGATATCAAATGCCAAGCTCTTTCACCAAGCTAATCCCACCGAGTAAGAGTTCGAAGGTTAAATGAAATATATGAAAATTGCTTACTGCGCAATTTTCAGTTATTTCATTTTTCGTTTGAAGTCTTAGTCGGTGGGATTAGCTTGGCGAAATAGCTTGACGTTTGATATCACGACTTCTCCTTCGTAGAATCCGCCTCACTGTGTTACTAGATTGGGATCCTTCCCTATGCCTACGGCGCGTTTTTACCTCATTAATGCAGTCATTTATGCAAAATATTGCGTCACTTCCGCCTCTATCCCACTTCCCCACTCACTGGGTCCACTCACTCTGGATATTGCGTCCACTCACTCTTTTTCTTGCCACTGGTGCGTGCAGTCACAAATTCTGGAGGTAAGATTGTGGAATTACTAATAGGAAATAGGAATTCATTTCGGACGATCGTTTTCACAGTTGAACTGGAGTGCGCCATCTTTCAAAGCAAGCAGCATGGCTACGAGGCTACGCGGTTGGTGGTGAGTATTTTCTATCGAGACTGGTTGGAGAGTATTAAGATGGCGGCTGGCATGGTGTCGGCAGATTTGGCGAGGACGAAACACGTGATGGCTTGTTAAGCCGGCCAAGTGCGCCCGCACGTGGAAATAATTGCTGGAGAACGTGGCTGCAGTGGTTTAATACGGATTGTCAGGTTTGTAGTGTTTATTTTTGGTTTGTGTAGCCGAATTTGGAGAGTAACGATAGTGAAAGAGACGTGAGTGTGGGAGTTCAGATGAGAAATCCATTGTCGGAGTCGGTAACTGACCGAACCGACGGAAACTGCAAGTGGCGGACCGTGGAAAACAGTAGTTGTTGGTGGTTGAAAATCGTGCAATTGGCTCAATTTTAAATTTTTTTTTTTTTGGGTGATGCGGTACGCGGTGGCGTGCATTGGCAGCGGCTCTATCGGACGTGCGTAGATGATTTTGTTGTGTGGGCGGTTGGATTGTTTGAAAACGAAAAGCAGGAACGGAGCTTAGCTTGGCGTGCTGGAAGTTTGAGGGGCCGTCGTGCAGAGTGGGCGGCCATTGGGGCGTCGCCGGCGGTGTTGGAAATTGTAGACGGAGCTGGTCTAGAGTTGGGAAATACGCCACCGCTGAGGGCAGTTTCGGCGAGACCGCCATTATTTGACGATGCGAAAGAGATTGCCCCAAAATTGAGCGAGATGTTGGCTCAAGGTGTAATTGAGAGGGTGAAAAACGAGAGTGTAGGATTTGTTTCCCAGATTTTTTCAGTGTCGAAGCCAGACAGATCGATCAGGATAATTTTGAATCTGAAAGGCTTGAATGAGTTTGTAGTGTTGAGAAAGTGCTACCTACTTGGATACACTACCGAGGGTAGTAGAGCATTTACAGCCAGGGTGGTGGATGGCAACCATCGATCTGTCAAGCGTATTATGCAGTGGCAATAAAGGACGGTGCACGACGATTGTTAATGTTTTCCTGGCAGGGTTGTCTGTACCGTTTTTGTGTGATGCCGTTTGGTTTGGCTTCGGTCCCGGGTACTTTTATGAAACTTATGTCAGTGGTGAGGCACTTCTTGCGCCAGGCCGGTGTGTTAGTTTTCGTTTACCTGGATGATTTTGCAGTGATAGGTCCGTCCGCAGCGGGTGTGCGGCATGATGTGCGGAGAGTATTGGAAGTTAAGTGCGGAAGTTAAGTTTTTTCGTAAATTACGGTAAGAGTGTACTGGTACCGTTGCAGGATTTGAAATTTTTTGGTATAATGTTGGATCTAAAGTCGGCCCGTTTTGTGCTGCCACCTGAAAAACAGGCTCGTTTGGTACGATTGGTTGCGGGACTGCAACGGAACCCGTTCACGGTTGTTAAAGAGCTTCAAAGGTTGTTGGGCCTGGCGGAAAGTTTGTTGTGTGCTGTGGAGAACGGCAAGTTGCACACGCGTTGGTGGCAACACGACCTGGTGACCTGGTGTCGTGCGGGGCTGCACGGAGGAAGCCTCTCGAAGGGTCTTGTGAGATTTTGAACTGGTGGGCAAAGGCTCTGAGCCACCCGGTGGAGGCCGCAGTAGTGGTGGCAACGGTAGCTTCGGACATGGGCTGGGGAGCGGCCATAGGGGATTCGCAGGCGCAGGGAAGGTGGCAACCCAGGGAGGCTGCCTTGCATATAAACGCGAGAAAATTATTGGCTATGCTGAAAGCGCTGGACGTTTTTGGAGACCTGGTCAGGGGTCGGGTAGTACGAATCCTTTCGGATAACGTGGTGGCCGTGTCGTATGTGAATCATGAAGGGGGGGATGAAGTCCCAGATGCTGAATGCCATGGTCCGTAGCCTGTAGCAGCGTGGAAGTCAGTTGAATTGTGTGGTACAGGCAGAATTTGTGCCGGGGAAGTTGAATGTGATAGCGGATGGTCTGTCTCGAAATTTCTGGGACAGATTTGACTTCCGATTGTGCACTGCGGCGTTCCAGAAGATTTGTAGGTGGTTTGGGACGCCAGACGTGGACGTGTTCGCATCGGAGGCGACGGCCCAATTGCAGCGATTTGGGTCATGGGGACGCTTCCCAGGGGCAGAGTTTGTGGATGCGTTCAGCGTGAACTGGGCTTGTTCTTTCCGTACCTTTTTCCCCCATGTCCTTTAATTGGACGTTGCATAGACAAGCTCATCGTGGATCGAGTAAAATGGGCATTACTGGTGACACCAGACTGGCAGTGTGCAGCCTGGTTCGTCCGGCTGTTGGCCTGCGCCAGGGAGGGACCGTATCCCTTGCGAAGCGTAGGGGCTCTTCTCTGGGACCCTTACTTGTACGCCGAGGTGGCAGATGAGTGGGGTCCCTGGGTGGTCTGGGGTGTAGGTACTGGATGATTGCCATGTGGGACCAAGGTCACCACAGCCATCTTCGGAGCGATTCCGAGGTGTGCACTGCTTCCTAATCTATCCCAGTCTTGTAACACAGTGAGGAGGATTCTACGAAGGAGAAATGAAAGATTCTCCCAGAGAACTTGTTCTCGCCAGGAGAATAAGTTCTCTGAGTGGAATCCGACGAAACTGTGTTACAAAACAGGGCCCGCCCGCCTCCCTTCATGGAATCGTACATTCACAACAAGAAAAGAGTGAGTGGACGCGAGCAGGGTAGAGGGAAGTGAGATAGAGGCAGAAGTGACGCAATATTTTGCATAAATGACTGCATTAATGAGGCAAAAACGCGCTGTAGGCATAGGGAAGGATCCCAATCTTGTAACACAGTTTCGTCAGATTCCACTCAGAGAAAACAAGTTTTCTGGGAGAATCTTCATTTCTACGGCCGAAATGCGTGGCGGGAATCCTTAACAAGTTTTGTTTTGGTGTAGATATCAGATAATTTTGGTGCAAATTTACGAAATCCAGTTGTTTTTCTTAGCAATTATGAGATGGAAACACCAATTTAGTTTTCTGGTCCATTCTTTTTCGTTATTCACATCGTTTTTTCAACAAGAAAACGTTAAACTGTGTCACTAACAGTGACTTTTATGTTGTCAGGCGACCAAAGCCTTCTGATCCAACAAGTTTCAGCCTTTTCTGTCGCATTGTTATTTATCCACAGATGGCTGAAAACAGCCTAACTGCCTTTGCTATAAAAACACAATGTGTCTAGTGGTCGCCATGCTCATATATATTTTATTCAGATGTTATCGTTTTATCTTGGCGGGCGACACGCTAGCGTATGTCTTGATTAGGCAAATATCAACATTATTCACATCGTTTTTTCAACAAGAAAACTGTAAGCTGTGTCATTAATAGTGACTCTTATGTTGTCAGGCGACCAAAGTCTCCTGATCCAACAAGTTTCAGCCTTTTCTGTCTCATTGTGATTTATCCTCAGATGGCAGAAAACAGCCAAACTACCTTAGCTGTAAAGACACAACTTGTCTATTGGTCGCCATACTCATATATATATATTATCTGGATGTTATTGTTTTATCTTGGCGGGCGACACACTAGCATGTGTCTTGGTATGGCACTCTAACCCTATTTTATAGTTGTTTTGTCTCTCAACATTAGAGTGTAATATCATGCTTGTGTTTTTATTATTGTGATCTCACTTATGTGTATCCTGAATAATTTACATGATGTGTTTCAGTAGTCAAGTGTTTCAGTAGTTCAGCTTGTGTAATGCAGCTTAAATAATTTATTTCAGGAAAGTGTTCCGAAATTCACCTTATCCACCGACAACAACTCGTTTGTTTTGCCTCACTTGAGGGAAATAGCGAAGCAATCTGCACTCTAGCATTCCATCCATCATGTCCTACATATCTGTGCAGTAAGTATAGCATAGTCTTCCAGAAGCGTATCTTGCAACACATTTATTCCGATTTTCTCTTCTTGTTTTGCTTTTCACACGTCGATATGAAAGACAAGAGGAAATGAGCATAAAAAGTTTCTAACAGCAAAAATGAAATATTATGTGGCAAGTATCGGGATTGTCTTTACGGGATGTTGAGTCCTGCGGCACCCTTGGAGGCCCACCCAGGCAGTGAGGCCTATGACCCTGGCAAGGATCAGTATACGTAGCATTCGGTATGCCAGCCAGCCACAGACAAGCATGATTGAGTGAGTGGGTGTTTGAGGACCAGATTGAAGTTCAAACCTGTGTGGCAGGTTAGGGCTCCTATGACCTACCCCCAACCCCCACTCAACTGAACCCAAAAGGAGAGTAATTTCACTGTCTGTCATTTTGCTTGCCTGCCTCCAACAACCTAGCTACTGATCTGATTGTTAAGGATTAAAATGCTTCATTATACTGTCATGCATTTTGTGTTGGCTGGGGGGGGGGGGTCATATGCCTACTCGGATACCGATCTGATATTACGTGGTATCTGTTTTTCCGATACCGATACTGGTTTCATTCAAGATGAGACTTCGTGTTGGGCTCTTATCACAGCAATTGTGGCATTCAGCTGGCAAGGAACAGCAAGTTTTCTATCAGCAATGTTAACGTGTCGTGTTTGTAAAGAATAGCTAAGAAATACCGATTCTGATACCGATACATTAAATATGTGCAGATTTACTGATATGGTATCTGTACAGCTTTATTTATTTTCAAGTGACTTTGTCCATTTCCTTTACAAATAAAAGCTACCACTACCACTTTTTTTTCCATCTGGTAAAGGTTACGATATCAGTGGCACCCCAAAATTATTGCTTTTAGGCCATGCAAAGTAAAAAAAAATGGTTCTCAGGCCATCCCGCATCGATATTTTTTTAAGAAATAAAAATAATTGATGCAGCATTAGTGACTTTTCCAAAGTCAACATTAGGTTGATCACTACAGTGGTGTCAATACTACATAATCTGCCGCATCAACTATAAAGCCTCATATCAACTTTTTTTTGTATGGGGGGGGGGGGGAGGGAATAAAATCCGAACTGCGCTTGTTTCGAATTAAAATTTCCGAAAAATAGCTTTTCAAATGCTGTGTTGAAGCAATTTGGCCATTTTTTTTTAATGTGGGGAGTTGACCTTCCTCTTGAAGTAATATCTTTGCTTCAATGAGAAATAAAAGCTTCAACCATTACTTGGATGGATTGGTTCGGAAGACGGACGTGTTGTTACTTTGCGTGTGCTGGCGTTTAGTTCTGAAAACTACAAAACAGTAATTCTGGGTGGCGTAAGTATCGGCACAAACTGAATATGGGACAAAAACTTTACGGGATTAGGGAATTTTAAGCCGGATTTAGGTGTCAGTCAACCATTTGAAAACGTCAAGCACGCCTTTTGATAGTTGCGACTTGTTCGTCCAATAAAAATTAATTCTTCAAAATGTGTTAAAAAGGAAAAAAGCCTCATCCCTCGTCAGTTTTTAACTTTCTGTGCCCGAGAACCATTTTTCTAGTTGCCATGAAAATATCATTACCTTTTTTAATAGAATTCTCCTTCTCAATGCTGTTCAATACTAGAGAAAAACCAAAGATGTTCTTCCGGTTCGCTACCTATTCCGCATATCTGCTGCGCAGCCTCCATCATATATAAGCCGAAGCGGAGCGGTAGAGCTCACCTTTTCTTCTCTAGCGTCCACGCTGTTCAGGTTGCTCCGGGAAACGTCAAGCCTCTGCCTCCGCTTCCGCCTTCCGCCTTCCTCTCTCCGCTCCGCTTCCGCTTTGCTATGCCGAGAGCTAAGGGAACGCCACGGGATGACTCTTTCTCCCATGACTGACGTTCCTCCTCACCGGTTTACGTCCCTCCGGTTGCCGAGAACGTGGAAATTCTCGAATTTACAACTGAACAGGATTCCTTGGAGCCTCCGCCTGCGATTCCCCTCCATTCAGAATCTTTCCCTGCACCATGCGACACTGCTGCCACGTCTCCTACACCATGCAGCCAACCGCCTCCAGCAAGGCACTTGCGGTCCTTATCTGAAGAACTTTTCTGTACCAAAGAACGGTATGCCTACCTCAAGCTTCAACTTAAAGCACGGAAGGTTGCGGCGAAACTGGCCTCCTCCGTCAGCCCTCATGTCACGCCATTGGATTTATCTTCCCGTTCCTCCGACCACTCCACCTCTCGGCGTGCCAATGAACCCCTTAACATCCTCTCAAGTTCATTTGCCCATGGACTCCTCCCTCCGCACCTTCAAACGGAAGGTGCCTGTCACAGTCTACACTTCCTCTTGGTTAACTTCCATTCCCAAGCACCATTGCCCATCAGTAGTGGAAGCAGGTCCCTCCGCTCCACCTCCTTCCCTTCCAACTCCACCGCCTGTTCCGCCAGCTGGATCTTCCGGCCACCAGGATTCTTATTTTTCGCCCGGCCCATCGGCCGCCGGTCATCCTGACCCTCCTTTCCAAGGGGATCCTGATCCCTCTGAGATTCTTCTTCACGACCTCATAAAGACAGTGGAAGAAATCATTCCGGACTGCTTCCTTTACAAGCCCTCCGCAACAACCGATCAGGTCTCAAAAATAGAGGTTTAGCAACAGGTTTTGGTTTCGGCCTCCGCGATCAACTATCCCATCAGCCTCCGCTTCTAGGTCAATCCATGACTCTCCTTACTACCCTGCTCTGCAACAGCGGCATCCTAGTTAGAAACGGGTTCCCCCTTGAACTTGACAAGGATCCACCTCCGCCTCGTTCCGGTCGTGAAAATTACTTCTTCCGCCCTATCGGCGATGGTACCGCCAACCCTCGCAACTTCGATACCTATCCTCAGTCGGAGTTCCTGACGGCCGACGCCAAATTGGACTTCGGCTCAGCCATCTACCTTCCTCGTCGAGCATCAGTCCCTGTCTTTGTTCTCCGCGACAATGACCGCATCCTCCACCTTGGCCTCCGGGCCGCATCCCAAGCAGACGTCCTTAGTACGGCGGCCAATGCACTATGCGAACGTCTCTACACTGACCCTCCGGACGATACCCGACAACTGACTTTTCTCATCAACCAAGTCTTCCACAAGAGTTGTTTTGCCACATATAATGCGTGAATAGGTTTACACTGGCCTTCTTCAATTCAACGCTTCTTCTTCTAGAGGTTGCAGTCAATACAGCAACGAACCTCCATGCTTCGACGCGCCATCTCCTCCGCAATCAGCCCATACATGAATCTGAATCATTAGTTCAGGGTTTCATGCCGCAAACCGCCCGCCAGCGAATGAACATTGCACCTGACAAGTTGTCACACTCTCTTCCGCCTCTGGCAACGCCTGTCAGTGGATCTCTTCACCACCAGATTCAACACCAGACTTCCCCTATTCGTCAGTCCCCTTCCGGACCCCCGGGCATGGGCAGTAGATGCCCTGACTTGATTGGAATCAACTTCATTCTTACGTTTTCCTACTCCACGCCTTCTTCCGCTTGTCCACCACAAAATCTCCAACTGCTGCGGACGTTTTCCCCTAATCGCACCGAATTGGCCTGCCGCGGCATGGTTTCCGCTACTTCTTAGCCTTCTCTTCGACTCTCCTCACCAACTACCGGACCGAATGGACCTCCTGTCCCAGAACAGCGGACGGATCCTCCACACGAACCTCCAGGCCCTACACCTTCACGGGTGGCTACTATCATCTGACTCCTCTGCTCAACAGGCTTTTCTTGAAGACGAGGCCTCCCGCATCGCTTCCCAGGCCGTCCGCTCCTCTACCAATAAGATATACGACAGCCACTGGAAACGATGGTTTCATTGGTACAGCACAGAACAAGTTCATCCAATCAGTCCCCCTCTACACGACCTCCTCCGCTTTTTGACCCTCCTCTTCAAACGCGGACTACGAGGCTCTACAATTTTAGTCTACCGCTCCGCCTTGAATGCTGTCTTCAAGGCAGCTGGGAATACTGCCCTCTTCACCGACTATAGGATTTCTTCTCTCAACCATTCCTTCCACCTGGATCGTCGTCCACGCATCAGCAGGCAATTTCCCGACTGGGACCTTTCTATCGTCCTCACAGCCCTCCTGGCCCCGCCATATGAACCTATGGCTTCCTCGCGGCTCAGCCACCTTACACCAGAGACCGTTTTTCTGGTAGCATTGGCTGCCTGCCTCCGTTGCACTGAAATACAGGCATTATCAGCACCCGAAAAAGACTGTTTCTTTGTTGCCAAAACATCTTAACCTGAAAATTTAGCATTACATTCATCTTAACCTGAAAATTTAGCATTACATTCCTCGAATGTGATGTTCCCCTGGAGGTTTCTTCTGCTGTGCTGCGCATGCGCGTGGCAGTCCTCCCTTATAAAAGTGACAGCGTGCCCGCTATCGGCATTGATTTTCCTCCAGCGTACATGTCGTCTAACGACCCCACGCCGCCCTGTTCCCCATCTTTCGTCCAGTTCAAGACTCCATCCTCCCGTACGGCTTACCTCACCGTCAACTGTTGAATTCCGTACGCAAACGGTCGATGTCAACCTTCTCCGACGCTCATCACCGTTCCGGCTGACTGCACTCGCACCCGCGACATCCCTCGGCTTTCGGCTTTCAGACGGTAACACGCCCGAGTTGCCGAACGGCCTACCATCACCGGCATCTGCCGAAGTCCGTACGCAAGCTGCCGACGTCACCCTGCTCGGTCGCTCATCGTCGTTCCGGCCGGATGCACCCTCAACTGCGGCGTCCCTTCAGCTTTCACTTTCAGTCGGAAAATACTCCCTTTACCGGCCTCCGCCCTTCCTGCCGCCACGCCTCGACGGAGCTCCAGCTTTCGGCCGCTTCCCGTACCAGGTTCCCGGATGTACCGCATTGCAGGCGACCCGCCTTACTCCCGTTTCGGTTTCGATTGTTTTCAACAACGATCGAACTTGCTTTGAATACACCACCCTGTCCATTATCGAGTGAAGATCAAGTCAACAGTTGCTGCCACTGCTACTCGTCTCACTTGTGGCTAATTTCCACGTTTTGAGTGAAGAACCAAGCTGTTTGCCATCATCACGCCTGCCGTTTGTCTCGACCGTAGCTCACCCTACGTATCAAGCGAAAATCAAGCCAACACTTTCTGTCCATTGCTGCTCGTCACACTCGTGGCTAAAACCCACGTTTTTTGAGTGAAGATCCAAGCTGGA
>JAHWFP010079979.1:0-18576 GCA_023313725.1 Lithobius niger
CCTTTGTTTCCACTTCATCTCTGATTGGTTGAGTCGTTTGTGTTTAGTACCCTGTTTTCCCCAGTTACTTTCATTAACCTCGTTTGGCTAATAAATGCAATGGTCCCCCTTGTTTCCACTTCATCTCTGATTGGTTGAGTCGTTTGTGTTTAGCACCGTTTTCCCCAGTTACTTTCATTAACCTCGTTGGCTAATAAATGCAATGGTCCCCCTTGTTTCCACTTCATCTCTGATTGGTTGAGTCGTTTGTGTTTAGTACCCTGTTTTTCCCCGTTACCTTCGTTGACTTCTTTGCTGCTTTGTGTGCTAATTTGGTGCTGTATGTGTAGGCAACAACCTAGATACAGCTAGATAATGGGATTTTTTTTTAACGAATCGTGCGTGATCCACATGATTAGTACATGCAACAGCATGATCTGCCATTACCCACATAATTTTGGTACATTTTTCGAGCGATTGCTTATCCGTTTAGAGTTTACCATCGTTTAACATTGGTACTTATGAAACCGGGAAAGTAGAAAGTTTTGTCCGCATTAGAGAAAAAAGTTACAATTCAATTTAAAAAAAAAACTTACTTATCTCAGACAGTTCTTCACCCAATTTTCCTAGGGTGTCATGAAAATTATGAATAATCGATGACGAATGATGAATGTCACTCTGGTTGGTCTCTTCGTGTAGTTCCTGTGCAGCATTGGGAACAGTATGTTCGCATGGTGCTGAACTGATGAATGGTGAATGTTGAGGGTCCTTGGTACCTTCATTTAGTTTCCTTGCATTACCAGATAAACTCTGTACTGTACCAGTTTTGTTCAAAGAATTGTGAAAAGATGGTTCCTGGAGGTAGGAATTGGCCGCATGGGGATCATGGGTTTCTGTGGCAGAATTCAATGTACTTTCTTCCAAGTCCGGACATAATATTTTTGCTGCCTTGTAATGGTTAGCATCAATCAACGATTTCACAAAGTTTGATCGGGCTTGTCGACTTTTCAATTTCAGGCCGAAGAGCAGGCATTGCTTTTGCGATGTGGGTGATCTATTTCCCTAGAATAAAAAAGGAAAAATGTTGTGTCAAACCAATTTATAATGATGCATTTTTCTAAATTATTGGGTATGGGATTGGGTTTTGGGTACGGATTGGTCAAATAAGGGGTTTTTTTTTTAAAGATAATTCTGCCAAACATTTCGGGAACTGATTTTGACGTTAACAATATGGAACAGTATTTTCTTCAGATTTTTTTTTGGAATGTTTTGCAGTGGTGCTAGTTTTGCAGTGGTGCTAAGGGCACATAGCTTATGTCATTCTCAACTCATTTAGCCAAAAATAAAAATGAATGCTGAAAAGGCTTAGTTCGACCACAACGCTGCATACGATATGAAGAGCAAACATTCAAAAGCAGACAAAAATCCACTTTTTAAAAAATGCAGGTGGCACCACTAGCCGATAGAGACAGCAATGTTACAGGGCCTACAGGAGTGTTTCGTTCAAAAACAGTCAGACCCAGCCATCAGCACAACTGATAAAACAGCCATTTCAATCAAAAGCCGATGCATCCGAATTTCTGTGCCAAACAAATTCAGACAATTCCTCGGAGCCACTCAGGCAATGCGAATCGTATCAAGTGACCGTAAACAATATGGCTGCTGCCGCCAGTATGTTGTCAGTGATGGAAGGTGAAGATTCCTCGTTTGTTTTAGTTGCTGGTGTCAACAAAGGGGCTAAAAAACGTGCCAAAATGGTTAGGAAGAGGAACATAAAAACTAGTTTTCTATCATTAATATTTTAGTGCCAGTAAAAAAATTGCGTTTTCTGAAATTTTACCAAAAGTGGATTTGTCTGCTTTGAATGTTTGCTCTTCATATAAGAGAGTCTTATTGCCACATGTATATGAACAGGAAGGGAAGGAACAAGGACGTTTCCGCTTATGTTCAGCCCGGTTAAAATTGAACATAGAAAATACTAAACTAATTAAAATCTTAAAAATATAAAATCCTAAAAACCTTAAAAAGAAAAATCCTAAAATAATTGAAATTTTAAGAATATAAAATCCTAAATTCTTAAAAAAAAAAAAACGTAAAACATAATCTTAAAATCGTAAAAGTCGCAAAAAATTATTTCGAAAACTTAAATATCGTAAAATATAATTCGAGAATCTCAAAAGGAAATGTGAAAGATCCAATGATCTCGCTCTATACTATTAAATGAGTGAAGGGAAACTGCCATGACCACACCATGAGGCAAAGCATTCCATACATTAACTATATAGTGCTAGAGAAAAACTTATTAAAAACTTATCGAAAAACTTATCGAAAATCTTATTAGCTAGCCAGGTAGACAGTAACATAAAAACAACGTTATTGACGCATCTTTTTCTCTATGATTGGTGGACACTCATCCTTTAATTTTAGTTTTTCTTAATCTCTGATCCTTCCATTTACATTTTCCACAATTTGAAACATTTCTGTCACATTGGGATTTATCCTCAACATGCCAAAATAAGTTTTCAGTTGCTTACAGTTAACAGACACATGTCTGCTAATGAGCCGCCTTTTTATCATTAACAATCAATTTTTTAACAATCGGATGTCTACAATGGGACGATCTACTGTTACTTGGCGGCGACACACAAGCGTGTGTCTAGATAACGCTTCATAACGTAATGCAAGGTCAACTTACTATTTCACGGTCTAGTGACTTTGAAGTGTAAACACCATTTTTCAACAAGTACGGTCGTAAAGCTTCTAAATCAATGGAATTCACTAGTTCGTTGAGATTCCGGGAAATTGTCGTGATGCTGATATCGTATGTGGGCAACGCCATTACACACTTTAAGCCTTGACCGAAAATACGATACCTACGTGACACTACATGAAGTTTCGTAATTCTTATCAATACCTTGTTAATCAGAAACTTCACAACTAAATTTGATAACTGAAGCAAGCGATAAGGTTTACCGGTTTCAATGACCTTTTCTAGTTTGCTGTTAAAACAAATGAGATAGACAGTGATAAATACTGGGTGGTCCACAAAAAACTGACGAGCGAAAATTTTCTCAAGTCCAACGTTTCTATTTAGCACCCCGCAAAACCAGGAGAGGTCAGAAATCAAACTTAATGAAACGGAAGATTTCCGTCCACTCCTGTTTCTGAAGAGTGCTAACTATAGTCTGTTCCACATTATGTTTTCAGAAAACTAACTGTATGACACCACGTTTCCTTCCATTACGAGCGCAAAAAAAACATGTTAATATCCCACTCGTAGACTCTAACAGTAACTGTGTAATGTCTGCAATTGTGATATCTACATGTTTTTGCACTCATAGTGCAAGGAAACATGGTATCATACAGTTAGTTTTCTGCAAGCATAATGTGGAACAGACTATAGAAAAGTTGTACTTATAAAATGTTGGGTCGTCAGTTTTTTGTGGACCACCCTGTATTATTTTCGAGGGTGTGGTTATGGTTCGTGCATGAAGTAAAAATAAACCGACTTATCAACTGTTTGTTTGTAGTCGCTTCGTGACGTCATTTTTCACTCCTTATCTCTTGATTACGTTAGTTTTCTCATTAATAAGTTCTTGGGATTTTCCGCTTCACACTGCAAGGGGATTGTTTATTTAATTGATTTGATGATCATCACCTCAAATTAAATTTTTTAAGTGGTACTCCACTGACTTGGTGGAAATTTTAACATTACATTCAGAGAAAGGATTATCGACGAATTTTTTGATGTCCACTAAAAAAAGTACAACCACCATGTTGAAATGAAACAAGCAAGTTCTTTTATGAGTGTTAGAAGATGCCCCATGACAAGGCAAGTCTCACAATGACCTGGGAATGCACTCAAGTTTTAATTTTTAGAGCCAAAATTTTGCTCCTTGTTCACCTACAAACAAAGAACAACAATTAGAATGAAGTACAATGAAACCAAACGTACCCAGAACCAAGCACCCATTTTCGTCTGCTCACAAATTAAGCTTGCATTTGAAGTTCTTTTAGTATTATAGGGCATTAACTTCTCATTATTCTTAGGTGCAGGTAGGTCCGTAGCAACGGGGGGAGGGCTTTCCCAACTGTCCATGAAAACTATAATAGTTAGAAAATTCGAATTTTAATTAACATTCCCAACTGTCCATGAAACTATAATAGAAAACTCGAGATAAATTCAGATAAATTTTCACTGCAAATTCCCGTTTCCATGAATATTGGTTAACATTATTATAATCATTCGGTCAGTTTGAAAGCAAAGTTTTAAGGTGTGCGTTTTTTTTTTCACTAGTTTTCGCAACACTTCTGTGTAGCACGAGAGTAACTAAAATGTGCTCCTGATCGTTTCCGGTCGCTTCCCTGTAGCTTTCCTGACAACCACGCGACTGGCTTTTTTCAGAGCTTGGCCGTACCTTGGACGAATGATCATTCGTTCAAGGCCGTACCGAGCGGGTAAAAAGAGGAAGTTCGCACGCAAAAATTTACGTACGCGGTAGGCAAAATTGAAAACTGACTTGGCCGTTTTGTTTGCTATTCTGTTCTTCTGTTAGCCCATCACCACCATGTCTTAAATGATTTCATAGGTAATGCAGAATACAAAAATAAAATTCGCACCGCGCACTGGCCGAGATTTCAGCATTTAAAGTCGAGATAGCGGTTAACTTTGTCAAAATATTACACGTTAGCAAAACTAAAAACTGAGTTGGCTCTTTTATTTGATAGTCCGTGTTTTGTTAGAAAGTGGTGCTCAGAAAAGGGTTCGGTGAGGGGGGGAGGGGGAGACGGGTGTAGAAAAGTTACTGGTATATTAATATACCAAAATACAACCATTCGGTATCGGTATTAGGAGGTATTGGTATTTGAGGGAGTCACTCACTCCTCACCAACCAAACCTGGGGGGAAGAAATCACTGCGTTACAGCATCACTGCCATGTTTTAAAAAGCTTCTTAGGTAAAGCAGAAAGTCACCAAAATTTGCATAAAACAAAACTTAGTAAGAACTTCTGCCAAGTTATCGCCATTTGAATCGAGATAGCTGGCAAATAATCTGAATAATTTGTGCAGAGTTGCCTAGTTGATTTCCTAGTTTGTCTGCTAGCCCATCAATGCCATGGTTTTAGTTAAAGCAGAAACATGAACTAAATCCGTACTTCATGAAAATCTGATACAGTGGGCAAAATTAAAAACTGAATTGGACGAACTGAGTTGGCTGTTTGATGTGATATAGTCTGTTTTTGTTGACCTATCGCCACTACGATTTGAAGATGCTTTCGTATTGATGCAGAAACAACTAAATTTGTCCAAAACAAACTTGTAAGGAATTCTCAAAAATGTCGAAGGTCCAAAATTAAGACCTTAAGATCCCAGATTAAAAGACAAAAGCTATCCTAAGGTCCCGAAATTGAGGGCAAATACACCCCCAAGATCCCCTGAATCAAGGGAGGAAAAAATGAAAGTGGAGCATGTCAATTTCAAACGTAGAAGCGTTCCTCCGGACAAAACTGAGTAACAGGTTTTGCTATTATTTTCATATTTCTACGTTCTATTTTTTTTAAAAAACTGGCGCATGTTGTTGCTGTGGAATTGTTTTGTAATAATGCTTCTAAGCTTAGTCATTTGGGATAAAAATGACCAAACTATTTCACTATTACTATCACCTTATGAAAGTCCATTTAAAAAAAATGTTTCCATCTCTCCACTGACCCCTCCCCTACTGTCCATGCCTGCACACGGCAGTTCATAGTCATTCCTTATAGCCTAAAGGTACAAATTGTGCGCTTAACGCTAACCCTAATCGTCAAAGGCTGGCTGCAGGTCAGTTTGTGTGATTTTAAATTGAACTCGAATTATTTAATTTGCAAAAAAATATCTAACGAAAATGATGATTCTAGTTGCCTTGAAAATATCCAGTGCCTTTTTTTATTAGCATTCTCCTTCTCAAATGCTGTTCAAACTAGAAAAATTAAAATGAAGAGGTCCTTCCGTGTCGCTACCCACTGCGCAGGTTTCCTGCACAGCCTCCGTCATGTAAAAGTCGAAGCGGAGCGGCATTGCTCACCTTTTCTTCGCTAGCCACGGAGATGTTCACTTCGATTCCACCAATGTTCCTCGATTCCTCGATCCCACCGATTCCGATGCCGCAAACTAAAGGAACACCTAGAGACGGTTCCGCGTCCCACACTCCTCGTTCCGCATCCCCAATGCACGTCCACCTACCGTGGCAACGTTGAAATAACTGGAACTTACCACGGAGCAGGATTCTTTGGAACAACCGCTTCCACCTACGAATCCTTTCTTCACCGAACCTTCGCTTCAGTTAGCTTGCGATACCACAGCTACGTCTCCAATTCCTTGCAGCCAACCACCACCGGTACGGGACCTTCGATCCCTTTCCGAGGAACTCTCTCACACCAAGGAACGCTATGCCTGCCTCAAGCTGCAACTCAAGGCTCGGAAAGTTGCTGCTAAGTTGGCCTCCTCCGTCGGTCCGCAGCTTACACCTCTGGACTTATCTTCATGTTCATCACAACCCTCGATTATCGACCAATCCGCAACTCAGCGAACCAATGAACCTCTTCCCAAGTGCATGACATGATGGATTCCTCTTTTCAAAAATTTAAAAGCAAAGTGCCAATATCAGACTACACGTCGACATGGCTTGCTTCGGTCCCAGAGCGACACCGATCCTCAGTAATCGACGCAGGACCTTCTGGTGTGACTGTCGATACGCCTCCGCATCCCAATATGACTACTCCACCACAGATTCCGCCGGCAGTTGATCCTTCAGTACATGAAGACTACGATTCCTATCTTTCACAAGACCCGTCTTTACCTGACCATGATCCGCCTTTCGAGGGAGATCCCAATCCCTCCGAAATTCTGTTGCCAGAATTGTTAAAGACAGTCGAAGGAATCGTCCCAGACTGTTTTTTGTATAAACCCTCTCCCAACAAGGATCCGGTATCCAAGAATCGAGGCCTCGCCACTGGATTCGGCTTCAGTCTTCGTGCCCAGCTTCTGCATCAGCCTCCCTTACTTGGTCAGTCTACCACACTCCTTACAATGCTCCTTAGGACCGGTGGCATCCTCCTGGGCAACGGTTCCTCACTCGAACTGGATAAGGATCCGCCTCCGCCTCGACCAGGCCGAGAAAATTATTTCTTTCGTCCTATCGGAGAGGGCATGGCCAACCAAAGGAACTTTGACACTTACCCTCATTAAAAATCCCTACTGCAGATACTAAGTTAGACTTAGGGTCAGCTTACCACAACGTGCTGCGGTTCCCGTTTTTGTGCTCCAAGACAACGATCGTATCCTTCGGCTAGGTTTCCGCGCCGTATCCCAGGCCGACGTTCTCAGTACTGCAGCCAACGCACTATGTGAACGACTCTACACCGATTCGCCTCCGGACGACACTCGTCAACTTGCGTTCCTTATCAATCAAGTTTTTAGGAAGAGCTGCTTTGCGATTCACCACTCCATGAATTGGTTCACAAAGGCTCAACTCCACACTCCTCCTACGAGAAGTCGCTCTCAACACAGCACCAAACCTTCACGATTCCACTCACTATCTTCTCCGGAATCGGCCAATGCATGAATCCGAGTCCCTGTTCCTAGGGTTAATACCTACGGTAGCTCCACGTATATCCCGGTATAACTGGAATTGCCAGGTCTGTCGTCAACGTTCCGCACATCCTTCTAAGCCCGATCCACCTAAAGAGGATTGGAAGACCATCAAACCAGATCCTACCCCGGTTCCACCTCCTATCCCGGTTCCACCTCCTCGTTCCGCATTGCTCTTTCCATTACGATCGCAGGGATGCAGATGCGGTCGCTCCCTGGGTCGATCCTCCATCCCAGATAGGAAGCAACGATCCTCCTCCCAATCTCGTCCCAGGAGCCGAGATAATTACTAAAAATACAAACAGAGTAGCCATTAAGTGCTGGTAAAAATACGAAATCACGAAGTTTTGGTTCCTAAGTCAGAACCGCTTTCAAGGGAGGGGTTTTAAACATGCAAACAACTTAAAAATTAAAAATTAATAAAATGACAGCAGAGCTGGGTCATGGATATAAAACTTACAAGTCGGAACCTTACATCCTTATGACTTGTAAGTTTTATATCCATGACCCAGCTCTGCTGTTATTTTATTAATTTTTAATTTTATTTTACTTTATTGCTAAAAATTAAAAACAAAATAAAATAAAATAAAAGTCAGCACAATTCGAAAGAATGTACCGACAGTCAACACCTAACTCACCAAGTCTGCTGGTCGAATGATGTGAGAACTCGGTCGGCTATGCATTAAATAGTGGATCCCTGGATTTTGATTGGTGGAAATGTGTTGATGCCAGCGTCATTGCATAACTTAATGTAGTCTTGCATTAGATTGGCTGTAAGTATTAAGTGATTATGAACCGGTGGTTTGGTTAAATGAATACAAAGTGCTTCTAAGTTTTCGCGTGTTTTGGTGCTAGGAATTTGAAATAAAATTACGCCAGGCCATGGTGGCTAGCTTTGGCCACTAAGAAATATGCGGCTTAGTTGGCCCAGAACAAACGGCCACAGCCTGCATGGTACGATATAATAATTAGCAGTGTGAAATGGTGAGCAAGTGTCTGGCCGCCTTGAGACGAAGTTAGCAGCTGTGTAAAATCCATGTAGGCAGGAACGCGACAACCCAGTGTAATATGTTTTCAATGAAGAGTTTTTAATGTGAGTTTTCAATGTGGTCGTCGCGGCCAAAAAACACGGCGACGTGCCAGGTGGCCACGTCCGTTTTTCATTGATAATTCTCGATCACGTGGTGAAAAATGAACACAGAGCAAGTACGGTCGCCCTGTGGCTGCCTGTCCACCGCCCGGGTTCCCAGTGGCCGCCGCGGCTGTCTGGATTGGTCGCTGTGTGTGCAGGGGCCCTTAATGTGTAACTGTGATGTAATACTACCTACCAGGCTAGCTAGAATTTAAATTTACACAGTCGGTGAAGGAAAATTGAAACGTATGATCGTTTACCGAACGATCATTGCACTTCTCGTACTGTTTTCTGTTAAATATAACATTTTTTAGTCATGTACTTACTGCTTCTGTACTATCATATGGTAGGAAACAATATATTTAAAGCTTAAAATCAAAATGCATAGGTCCGACTGCCTAGTAAGTTGTACAAAAACCAAGATTTACTGCAAAATCAAATTTTTGCCTACAGTCATGACTATGCGTATTCATGATACTGAACATAGTGTTCAGTCGACAGCTCTTCAAAACTGCTGTGTACATAGTGGCCGATGACAGTAGTCTTGCCGACTAAACACTGGGTCATGTGTCATGTGTCGTAAGTCTTGAAAACTCCTAGTCATGAATGCAGGCGAAAATTTTCAACTTACTAGGCGGTTGGGTCTATATGTATTATATATTCAATCACACAGTTACATCATCTGCAATGATTTAGAGCTTAACACTGGCATAGCTAAGAATGAGCAAAGGTGTACACATCATGCCCTATACTTCTCCACACCTTGCTCCTAACGTGCACACGACGGTTTGCGACCATGCACGCCTTGCCCGGTGACTTCACCATGCCACTGGAAAGGCAACACTGTAATTTCTACAACACTAGCTTTTTAGCAGTTGATCTGTTTGTGATTTTCACAGCAAAAGGTTACAAACAAATACTGTCTGTCATTGATACCTTGGTGGTAATAATGGGTAAAAAAGATTTAGAATGAATTATAAAACTTGATTGCAAAAACAAAATCGATGATCAAGCATTTAATTGATAGTTATAAAGTGCGTTACGGGTTCTGTGCTTGTACTGTCTGCCATGCATGGTTATTACGATTATAATCACGTGATAACGATTTTAATCACTTGATTAAAATTGAAATTCATCTGATTATAATCAAGGACCAGGTTGGCACAAAACTGTTGATATACAAGTACAAAAGAACTTAAAACAACCCAAACTAAAATACACTGCTGTTAATCTTCCGCAGTCAGGAAGATTTTTGGCCTGATCCATACAAAAATACGCAACCGATTAGGAACAACCAAAGTGGGAAATTACAGGTAACATCCAAACCCTTAAATCGAGGAAAATAACTAAAGGAATTTGCAACTTGGGCATATAGGTAGCAACCGCAGCTGACGTGACTGTGTTCATTCAATCATCTCCTGTGTGAGGAGTGTACCATTGTGCCACAATACCTATACCAACTTCACAAATTATTATTACTGTAATAATAGTTACTGCGGTGTGCATGTGAACATTGAAAATTACATGTGGTAAAATAGGACGTAAAGCACAACGCTACAACGTATGTAAACTGCCGTAGCTTAGCTCCTAATTAATATAAATTGTTTTAATTGCCCTTGTTGGACATTATCCATTTTCATCTAAGCCTAATACGTCCATTTATCCGACGTAGAATGGGTACAGCAGCTGCTTAAAGATGGAACTTGTGGCAAATTAGAGCGAAAAGCACAACACTACAACGTAGGTAAAATGTCGTAGCTTAGCTCCTAATTAATATAAATCGCATTAATTACCCTAGGTGGAAAATATACATCTTCATCTTTCATCATAGCCTAATCACGTCTATTTATCCGAATTACAACGGGTACTGCAGCTGTTTAAAGTCAAGATTTGCATATGTAACATGCGTTAACGGCCTAAAATAACTTAAATAACGAATTTCGTCACGAACGATTAATTTTACAAAAATATATGAATAGAACTCTTTTTGAAAGAAATTTTATTCTAAACATAATTGATAATTGGTTAATTTTCAATCAGGTGAACGGTTTAGACGCTAGAAGCAAAACACAGTTTTTCGTCGCCAATTTTGTACGCCATCTTGAATTCCCCCAGGGAGCCAAGGTGGCATCAATTTGTTTTGGCGTAGGGACATATTGTAGAACATCTCTGCACAAAAACATTTTGTGCAGACTATTCTTTTGGGGTTTTGTGCCGGCTGCCAGACTGTATGTATAAAACAAAAGTATAGAGCAGACGACGTGTTTATATCACAGCACGAAACAACAATATGCCTGCCTTTAATAGTTTAAAAATTCCTCTTTGCCACGGTAATGTGAACTCTAACCGAAACCGTGTTGCATGAAGGAATAGGCCTTACTTTCGAACCCAACTATTGTTAGCTGCTACTTAACGAAATAAAATGGCCAGGTAAATATTAGGCCTAAAACCTGGAACTAGGCATAAAAGCTAACACATTTTTAACCTACAATTGTGATGGTTATTACTTTTAGATTATATAATGAGATCGCAGTTACAATGGGTGATAGAGGTGTGCGCCTCAACATTTTCGTTGGTGGAAGTGTCAAATTTTGTACCTGCGGCAGCATTGTGAACCTTTTGAATATTTTGATTATTATTAAAAACTTATCGTATTGGTGATAAGTTAGAGCACATGAATTTGTGGGCCTGTAAGCTCTGAAATAAAGTAAAGTATTGGTGATTGTTTTGGCCTGGAGTTAAATGCCTTATTATTAATATTTTAATTTATATTAATAATAAAGTTATATATATATATATATAGTTATACGGACTATACCTTGCACAGCAATTGCTGTAAACAATGTAAGAATTATTGGCGGCGGCAGCTCAAACAGCGGTGGCTATATGTGTCGTTTTATTTTTAGTTGGCGGCGAGAGTGTGGGCTGTGAAAAGAGGCTACAAATAACTAAACAGAAAATTAATGCTGGAGCAAACGAAAGCCTATTAAAATAAATATGATGCGTAGCTTATGCCTATTCTTGAATAAAAAAAAGGTAAAATAAGAAAAAGGCCAGCAGAAAGCAGCAGTACGTATTGCACCCAGATTTGTTAGGAGCATTAACAAATCGTAACCAATAAAAACTAAATATAAGTTTGAAATGAAGATCTGTTCGCTCCGCCTGCAATAGGCCCAAAGCGCGTTTCTTATAGTATCCTTGACAGAAAGGGGTTTCCTATTTACTGCTCGGCGGGGTGAGGTGAGGATTTTTCAAGTCATTAATTTTGTTATATCCTGTTTGGAGGTACTACGAAAAAAAATCGGTGACCACAGTAGAGGGAAATATACAAAAAAAAAATGGGATGGTCAGCACTAGTAATTTCAAAAGTCCCTTTTTTAACTTCTGAGGGGGCACGTGCCCCAACAGACCCCTCCCCCTCCATCACACAACTGTTTACATTACTCATTTTTCGTTACGCTTAACCAAAACTTGAACCCAAGTCTCAAACACCAGTGTTCGTACTCGTCTAACCTTAAAATTACAGGACTTTTGCCAGGATTTTTCAAGGACTGGTCAAGAGAGTTCAAGGTCCAGAAATTAGTAATGACGAGAAAATGAGACTATTAAAAAATAAATTTGTTAAATATGAAATCTTATCAATGCTGTGGTAAGATATGACAGTTTTGTTTCATTAAATGACACTGGTGAAACGTACTAACACTGGCGTTACAATTATATAGTATTTTTGTTGTTTGTTATTTATTATGTTTAAATACCGATGTTTGACACGGAAAACTGAAACGTGATTTTCTATTACGGGAATTGCCAAGACTTTTCCAAGGCATAAGGGAGTTCTCGTGTTTTTCCAAGGACTTTTCAAGCCTAAATTTAATTTTTATTTTCCTGGACAATTGCAGGTTTTCAAGGATCCACACGAACCCTGACACCAACTTGCGAATTTCTGCTGGCTGCCGCTGCCAGGTTCTTAAGGGGGGGGGGGGGGGGGATTGAGGCTTAATGGCGTGGCGTGGCGTGGGTTCTTAAGGCACCCATCTGGCGAGAGTAACAAGTCTCTAACGAACACAATGCAAGAGTTTGTTCATTGGAGGCTTGTTATTCTCACCTGATGTATGCCTGTGGAAAGTGGCAGAAGAAAGTGGCCACCGAAAATTCGCAAGTCGATATTTAAAACTTGATTTTTTTTTTTTTTGGTTAAGCGTAACGAGAAGTGAGTGATTTCAAACCGCGTCAAGTGGATTTTTGTAAGGTATGCAGTTGTCAGTATCAGTGCTAATGCTGATTACAATAAACTGTTGAAAAATAAGCTTGGCCCCTGGGGAGGTCTGTGTTGACAGGTGTAATGGACATACTCTTGCATTTATCATACCAAAAGTTGTTGTACTGCTATGAATATCAAGATGAAATTGGTTTGAAAACACTTCTTTGAATGTTTGCCGGTAAGTTCTTTAAAAATGTCGCAGCACGTTTCCCACATCTTGGCCAAACTCTTCCATACAAACTACTATTTATTTAATTCGGCCATAGAAATCTTCTACCGTAGTCTCAGTAGGCATTACATTTATTGTTGGGTGGAGGAGAGGCATTGCTTTTTTTGTGAGGTGGTACATTAATACCCATACTGAGTCCTGCAGCACCGGTCCTTTAGACGCAGTAGGACCAATTAATCTCTACTCGACGGACTATCAACTAGTGGTGTTCTCGATGTGGGAAGGTACCAATAATAGTTATAAACTATTGTAGACTTTTGTACTGTGCTATTTTGAGCTGCTTAATGTTGTAACGAGAGCTGAACAATTGCTTTTCATACTGAGCTACTTATGTATTGTCTGCCTTTTTCTCCAGCTAACAATGGTTTACTCTATTGTTGTGTTTAGCCACATTACAACGAACTTCCGGGTAACGGCAGTTTTAGCCTATTTACTTTCTTCTACGGTTTTTCCTAACAATGATGAGATGTCAGCAAATGTCACCGCTCTGATTAAGCATGTCCGCCATGTTGAGGCCTGAGTCAACTGAAGCCAGTGATGTTGATTTCCTTCAACTTTAAGCCTCTATACACAAATGACTGAGTTGTAACTGTGGACATTGTGTATTGCTAATACTGTGCATACTGTGAAACTAAAAGTGGCATTGACTAAGTAAGGAATTACTAAACCAGCCGTCATCCCTTAGTTTGATTCCCAGAAACGTGAGGTTACGACTATAATGTGCTTGAACATGAATAAATCTACCTTTGAACCCCTTAGGACATGACACTATTTCTTTATAAGCCGTCATTACTAAGTAACGTAAGCGAACAATTTTCCGGACCTCAGTGTCAACTCCTGATATTGAATATTGGATTAGGTTGAATGTCCGTGTATATCAAATGCCAATGTTCTGTCTGCCATGTTTGAATCAGTTAAGCATTTGTTTCTTCGACAACTACAAATTAATTTTGATCTTGTAAGCCAAAGACGCACTTATTAACGTCAGAGGGCATGTGGTAGCTGCCGCTACTAGGGTAAAATGACAAAAAGCTTAAAAAGCCAGTTTTGGTAGTGCCGTGGATTACCACTTTCTAATATTCTTGAGAACTATATCCACAAGGAAGTTTGGTCAGTTACCTTATCATAAAGAGAACTTAACGTTAGACACTCATTAGCGAGCCAGTACAGCCGGTAGTACTTGCCATCATGAGACCCGTGCATGGAAGAGTATTCCTTGATACCGTCTAAAAGGTAGGGAGGGCGGACCTTAAATGATTTCCGCCCAATTTGTAAGACTATGTCGCGACCAGCCAAAAATGTCTAACGGTAACTTCTAGAGACAACAATTTTCCGACAAGTTCTGCGTGCAACCTACCGATAACACCTACCAATTGTTGTACTTTCTTGCAAATGGCACTTTTGATTTAACGTTGCCGAACCAAATCTGCAGTAGAAGAAAATTTAATACGGCCGTTCAGAGCAAAAACCAGACCCATATATTACCTTGACACCGATTACTGATAGGCAGTCAAGAAGATCCAAGCAATGAGATTTTCGACTGCGTAAAGATAAGAACAATCAGTAGTGCAGAGTTTGATGAGAATTTCTAATGATACTGATTTTGATTGCCTGCCTACTAGATATAAATGTTTAAATAATTGTTCAAACAGTTTAGATAACAGTTGTACAGTGAATGGAAATCAAGGGGATACTGTCACTGAAGTCCTTGACAGCAACGTTGCCAAAGGAAGCAAGGGGGGATGGATACAGCCTAATGTTGGTGGCAATTAAATCCTTTACTGTTACATTGTAAGAATGCTAACGTACCAATTTTGCGTAGCTGTAGTCTAGCACCTGTGGGGACGAGGTACATTAAGCCCCATACCGCCGCCACCTTTAAGTTCCCAGCACAGGTCCTTCAGAGGTCGTGGGACCAGTCTTTCTCTGTGCTTGACGGACTTTCAACTAGTGGTGTTCTTGACAGAGTCGGACTGGGTAGGAAAGGGCGCCTGTGCCATTTATCGAAATAACTGGGGAGGGGCGCCATGCATTTTACAGGAAACTTCAAATGATGGTGCTTCCAACTGTCAAGGGGTTTGGGGAAGCGCTCTAAATCTCCCCAACAGAAGCAAAGTCCTGGGGTGGAGCTAAAGAAGCTTTACTTATTTTCATATTCTATTGTCATTTCTGGCTTCAGAGTGCATACACATTTTATATTTCAATTACGTAATGCTAGATTTTTTCAAATTTTGGAGTGTGCTGGAGATACGGGAGTGAGTTTAAAAAATGCATTAAAAACGTAAAGTAAAGGGAGGGAGAAGTGAGAAGGGAATTATTGCCTGAAAGGAAAGGTTATCAGCGGACAGGGAATCCAAAATCATTCATTTTTCTGGGTGAGAAGAGAAAAAAATAGACTATACCAAAGGGGCGCCGAAAGTATGGTAGCCTAAGGGCGCCTTTGCCATTGGCACAATGGCAATATGGCCAGTCCGAGCCTGGTTCTTGATGTGGGAAGAGGCCAGTAACTGTTATAAACAATTGCAGTCGTTTGTAAGGAGGTCTGAACTACTTGTATTTAGCTACTTATGTATTGTTATCATGCCTTTTCCTCCTGCTAATGATGATTTCCCTCTATTGTTGTGTTTAAGCACCATTACAACGAACTTCTGGGGTAAGGGCAATTTTTCCCTGATTGCTTTCTTCGTCTATGTTCTTTCCCTAACGATGGTGAGATGTCAGCAAATGTCACTGGATTGATTAGACCTGCCCACCATGTTGAGGTCTACGTCAACTGAAACCAGTGGTGTTGATTTCCTTCAACCTTAGCCCCCTACACACAAATCACTGAGTTGTAAGTAACTTGTGTGTGTATTGCTAATACTGTGCATACAATGAAAGTAAAAAGTGCCGCTGGCTATGTAACTTACGTACTGAAGTGTAGGGAATTATAACACTAGCCGTCATCCCTTATCTTTCACAGAAATATGAGGTTACGACCATTTAATGTGCTTGAACACGAATAAATCTATCTTCAAACATGTTAGCACACATTTCTTTAGAGGTCGTAATCAGCAAGTACCCTAGCGAACATTAGCAATATTAGCGAACGATTTCCCGGACCTCAGTTCAAGGGAAATAGAATGTCCGTGTATATCGAAAGCCAACGCTCTGTCTACCACAGTTGAATCAGTTTGGTATATGTTTTTCTGACAACTACAAATTAATTTTGATCTTACAAGCAAAAGATGCACTTGTTAATGTCACAAGGCTATACCCTTCTGAAATTGTTTGGATCTTCATGGAGTGGGTTGTCAAGATTCTAAATCGCGTCGAACATTACAAATACATAAATAAAGTAGTCAAATAGAAAAAAAAACCACACACACTTTGAGTATTTTTTTTGTAAATAAAAAATTATAGTATTTTTTATTGTAACACAGGATCCTTCACTAGATTGAGTACACAAGTCCCAAATACAATCATCTGTTGTTGAAACCACAATATACATACGACGATTGGCGCAAACTGAGAAGCTTGACCAATCACGGGCTGTACAGCTTGACAAAGGGTTGTTTTGTTTTGCTCACTTTAGGAGAAGGTTTGAGAACGTTTACAGTACGGCTGTACAACAGAAGGAGAATAAGCGGTATAAATTACCGAAAATCCTACTCTTTTAAGCTATATTAACTCATTGCTCGCTATACACTTTCCGTTTCTCTTTTTGCACTTCGTCTTTACATTCGCTTTTGTACACAATAGCCATGCAGACCTGGAATCCTGGAAACCCAAGCTACGTTTTTAGAAATTCGTTATAACAAATTTGTTTTTCTTCGTACAAAACTTATATTACTGACAACAAAACATCTCTTGTGTTAGATTATTATATCAATGTAGTTAGTCTATAGTTTGGTTGGGCTAGAATCATACGTTATGGTCTAAAACTCAATAAACAAGAGTATCTAATAAAAATCATTAGTATCCAGGATTTAGTTACATACGAATTCAATTGACTAGCGCAATTATAGCGTGTAATAGCCTTTAAAAGAGGAGAGACAATTGAAACGAATAACTTCCTATTCAATTCACTTGAAGGACACTTTTACAAATAAAATTAAGAAGGAAAAAAAAGTACAAAAAATGATTTTCTACAAATTTCAAGCAGCATCCTAGACACGAATAATAATAATAATAGGAATAACACAATCATCAATAACTTAAAACTCTAACTCCTGTTTACAACAAACACTCGCAATTTACTGAATAATTATAACATTATCAGATGTTACAATCGTTTGCATATTATTATGTATGATCGTATCAGTTCAATTTTCTTATCGGAAATAAAAACAAACAATGCAATATTTAGTACACTCATTGTAAAATACACAACAAGCTATTTTGACTTTGCCATTTCTCGGGGAGGAATATACACTGAGGAAACCGAAATGACAAATGTCCATGCTGAAGAGAGTTATTGAATTATCTTCATTGTATTTACTGGAACTCTAGGCTGCTGCAACTATAGAGCGCCGAGTGATAGGCCTACAGTGTTCGTCAGCGACATCCAACTCAACGTTGGTGCACCCACAGAGTCACAGCCATCGCACTGCTGCGCAGCACACCATGCCTGAAATGTGATTTCACAGCATACAGCAATGCAGCTGCATCAGTTAGCAATTGTTCCATGGCAGTAGCGGAATGCTCCTTATCTTGCCAGTACGTCACTCAGAACTATCTTGCTTTGAGGTTCCTTCACACCACATGCACGTCACTGTCATTTCGACGACATGCGTAGTATAGGCTTCTACCGAAACAAAACTTTTATTTTTGGCATTCCTGGTCCTCACGGATTAGTATTGTTCCTCCACACACAAACAAGAACTACACGCTACTTTGATATCATTGGCACTGATGACGATGAAGGTGAAAATTATATAAAAATGCTGACAGGGAAGGTCGAAACTTACTTTTTTTGGTAAATAATTTGCGTATTTTTTGTTTTTTACGAAACAGGCGTATTGATTGCGAAGTTAGAGGCAATATTCATCCACCATTCACACTTTCACAACGCTTATTACATATACACAACTGCGTGGGATTTGAATACAATCATAAAAGATGGGAATAAAGGTAGGCCACTAAAAGTGGAGCATGTATCGGTGAGGAACCATGATATACTTTCGCTGTCCATCGCCAATGCCACAAGCGCGGGTAAATACTGAGCGTTTGGAGTCTGCTATTGCATTCTTCATCCGCAAGAGTGACTTTTGACAATGTAACACACAATTTCTTCTTTTGTCACATATTACAGTGTTCCTTAAAACGTATTTTTTTGTGTTTCATTCTTTGATTCTACATTCCTCA
>JAHWFP010079980.1:0-16729 GCA_023313725.1 Lithobius niger
CTAAATTTTTACAATATGTTCACTACTGAACACTGGCAAAAATGATGGCCTCCTATTACAGGTTCTGCCACATTCAACCATTATTTTATTTATTTTTTTTGTTACAGGTCTTCCACTACTGCGTCAGGGGTATAAGGTACGATTTCCTCTGCGCCAATTACACCGTCTTCGATCAAGAGACTTTCAACTGCCGATTCGTCAACAACGTCAACTGCGTCGGCGCGGAGGCTCATTACAAACGCAACGACGAGCTGTACAAACCAACGACGACTACGACGACGAAACGACCACGAAGAACGAAGCCCCCTCCTCCACCCGAATACTACGACGAGGACGACGAATACTACGACGAAGATTACGAGGACGAAATCACGACCCGACGTCCACGCCGCAGGAGGCCCAAGGAAGACCGGGAAAGCCGCAACAGGGGTGGTCGTGGTGGACGGCGTCCTCTCGTGCTCCCCAAGGGCAAGAACTCCGCAACAACGCCTGAAGAAGACATTGTCGAAGTCGCAAACACGACGGCAGCGGCTTCTGCATCTCAGATAAAGTCGTCAACAGTTAAACCGGTAGCAACAACAAAAGTGACAACAACTACAACAACAGCACCACCACAACCAACAACGCGTAAAACCCCTCCCAGAAGAAAAGTCGTCAGAACGACGACTGTTAGAACGACTACACCACCACCGCCGCCACCCGAGGAGGACGTAGAATATTATGACGAAGAATGATTTCCGTGACGACAGTCGACATGACAACAACAACAAAAAATAAAAGACAGTATAGTCATTCGGTGCTAGAATACCGATGCAACACGCTCAATATTGTGAGATGTATTTTGTTGTGAGATCTAAAAAGAAATCGCACCAAAAAAAATGCAAAGACATTATTAATTTCAAATTAAGAATGTGATTGATGCTTGCTCTCTTATAGGAACGTCCTCAACCCACTCAGTCAAGTACGTGTGGCATCTGTTGAACAGAGAAAAAAAAATAAGGATAACCTTTGATAATTCAAGAACAGGAACTTACCAGTTATAGGTCTTGTAACGTGTTACATTTGGTAACGGTGCACCTTGTGCGTAATTCCAAGCATGCACAAGGTGCGCCGCGGTGTGGTGTTACAGCCTTTTAAGTACGGTCTGTGTTGCGTAAGGCCAGTTTTTTTACGATTATGAAAAGAAAGAAAAAAGAAAATCTATCTCTGGAAAGAAAAAAGAAAATCTGGACAATCCAGACGCAAATTTCGGAGCTACGTTTTGCAGTATCTGGTGAAATTCTACTTTAAGTGATGTTTTGAATACGTGTCATCATGATTTAACGCCAAGTCCGGTACAAAATCGGATATTGTTATCAAATTCAAGAGCCGAAAGTAAAAAAATGCACAAAAAGGTGTGAAGTGGTGATAACGTTGTGCGAACAAAAGTGTTTCCGATGATCTTACATTCTTTCGTCAATGTAGCAGTAAAACCGATGTGCTGCGAATAAATCATACGTTAAAATAACTTTCCATCGTTATGAATTATTTATCGGTAGCCTTGTTTTCCATTCCTTTTTCTCCGTGCTTTCTTATTTTAGATCTTATTTGAAATGTCCAGAAGTAGAGGCTTTGAATTATTGTATTCTTACTTCAATTTATTAATGGACTGAACCTATTGGCTGGGCTGCACTTTTACTTGGGGGAGGGGAAGGGGAGGCTAAAACTCACACTGACGTTCGCACATTTATACTTTTGGTAGGGAAGGATATGGAAGAAAGGGCACACCAACACAATGGTCATTTGCGCCCAAACGTTGGCAAATAGTAAACATGTTGATATAGTTTGTGCACGGTTGCTAAAAAAAGGGTTAAAAAAGTTTTCTATTAAATTGGTCTAAATTTTGCCATCAAGACGGCTTAATTAACCTTAAGGGAATGAATGGAGAATAAGGAATACCTAACAGCAAGAGCTTACAAGTGTTAGCCAGGTCATTAGCGCCAACCTCAGTCACAGTGCAGTGGTCCGGTTTGCCACTGAACCACACATTACAGAGATGTTAAACAAACCCCAATTCTAGATCTTAAAATATATCTGTACATCCAACAAAACCTTTAAAATCACGTAACAGGAGGACAGACTTATCGCCTCATCGACGCTCTATATGTATCGCGGAAGATGGAAACGGCTATGAAGTAACGAAACTCACCGCCTTAAGGTCGTTTCAATGGCGCTGCTTGAGAATTGGAACGTGCCTGGACTAATCACAGCACGAGTGATATTATTCATGCATATTAGGTAAAAACCTACACAGTGAAATTTTGAACGTAGTCATAGTAATTGCGATTTCTCGTTCGACAATTTGCTGTACTGTGACGAGACACAGAACGAGAGTTAGAACAGGGGGTAATGTTACAATAGACTCTTCAGTGAAAGGCCTTTACGGGTCCATCTTTATGCCAATTCTGAGGATAGGTATAGTCATGTGAAACACTGAGTACAGTGCAAGTCCGCAAGTCAAGATAATGCTTCTATCAACAGTACATGAACTTCCGTAGAAGATGGCATGGGGATTAGACGCCACCTATAGCTGCAGCATCCCAGAATGTGTTTTAGTCTTAACGGGGCTGTCTCTACACACTGTCAACCAAGCTGTTGAATATGCCACCCACAGAGACTATGGTTTAGCTGTAAGATTAACAACCCTAGAATCTATCACTATATCGGTTGAAAGCAGCTCCTCTTCAATCCTACTTCATGTTCATTTGTGGTTGTCCATTTTTGACATCATTTGATCTTTTTCATCGAAAAAATTGACCGGGATTTAATTTTATCACGAATTGATACGTTGTTTAATCCTCAAGAGCCATTTAAAGGCCGGTTGCCACCAAATTACCATTGCGGCATTTAGGCCGATCAAGTTCTGTCTCGCAGGAAGCAAAGGAAAGCACAAAGCAAAACTTTCAAATGCAACGAACAAGCCACGTGACTCCTTAATTATTGAATAAAAATTTGATACGCCCTCGTGCACCTGAAAACAAGCTATAAAGATTAACGATACTAATGTCACTTGATGGCGCCACGGAAAAGTATAAAGAAAATCCCTTAGCGCCATCTAGTGACAATAATATTGTTGATCTTTACAGCATGTTTCCAAGTGTACGAGGTAGTACCAAATTTTTACTCAATAATTAAGGAGTCACGTGTCTTGTTTGTTGCGTTTAAAGGTTTCGCTTTGTGCATTCCGTACCTTCCTGCGAGAGAGAACTCGATAAGGCCTAGATGCTGAATGCTAATTTGATGGCACCCAGCCTTTAATGACAATCTCATTAAAAATATCGACATCTCACTCGCAGATACACGACTCTATCCCCCCATCCTATCGCTAGAAATCCAGAAGTGATTTAAAGACAGTTTGCGAAAATATTCTAAAGTTCACCAACTAAGTTGTTCAATTTTACCATAGAGGCATCTATTGTCCGTTCAACTGTTAAATATTGAAGCAAGTGAATGACTGAATTAATAAATGCTTTAAGGAATGATTGCTTTTCCACGTCCTTGCTACTTCTTTGTATAGCTTAAATTGCGTGAGAACCGAATGTTGCTTCATTGAGAAACGTCACATTATAGTGCATTTTGTCGACTGTATCTTACTTGATGTTGCACTTACATTAACAGAACCAGAGAATATCTGGTTCCGGGAATAACCCGAAAATTCAAAACGGGGTACTTCCGATCATGGCAGGGGGCCAAGATAATATCCAGTATAGGCCAAAATACATTCCATAGCCACTGAAAGATCCTGTTATAGTCTCGCTCCATTCCCTAACCGTCACTGACTGCCAGGGACTTTTACATGATCCCCTTTCCAGTCGCTGTCCACATCATCAGGCGGTCAGGTGATCTCTACCACTGCTCAGCCACGATGACCACGATTACGATAGTGAAGGAGGCCTATATCGTCTGATATGCACAATATGGGCCTAGAAAAACACGGTATAAACTTTCATGCCCGAATTAATTCTGATGAGTTTTTTTTTTTAAACTTTTGTCAGTTGCGGGTCAGTTCCGAGATTCGAACAGGCAGTCACTTGGGTTGGAGACGAGGACGCTAACCACTGGGCTGTTGTTGCTCGCTTTGATCCTCCTCACAAAGCTCGCGGCGTGCCTGGGGACTTGCTTTTTACTCCATCTTGTAGCTGTTACCATTTGTAATTTTTATGGGTTATGATGGGCCAAGAAAAACGTGGTATAAGCGGCGTTAAGCAGCACGTGCCAAGTGTAAACACAACCGCACCTTTCTTGTTGTCTAGTTCAATGGACTTTTCCATGCTCTCTTTCCTTTAATATTGCCTAAAGAGATGGAGTAACTGATAAAAAGCATCTCTGGGTCAATCATCATGTCTATTTATCTCGGTCTGTTGACCCAATCGTTGATCCAAGCGAAGGTTATGGCCAAATTATACCATCCACCCTTCCGAGGAGAAAGGAGTACAAGATGCCACAGATAAATGCCATAAATAACGCTGCAACTAAATTAGGGAGAGTCCAGTAACCTGAAGAGATGCACAGACGAGAGCTATCTATTAGGCAAATATAAATAAATTAATTAAGTTAGCACGTTCGTTGAAATGGTCAATTAATGGACTTCAACCCTTATTTGAAATATGTGGTTGTCGCCGCTTATATATCTTCATTTTTCCCCCTTAATCAAGTTAATCATTTGTTTGTTATTAAGCATGGTACAGTCTGTCAGAGCAGTGATATCAACAGTGAAATTCGCCGTCAATCCCACCGACTTATACGGTGAAATGCAAAACTTGACCACTGATAAATCTTCGATGGTTCTGTTCAAGTTTTTCCTTTTAAAGTTTGAATTGTTAGTCAGTGGGGGTAACTTAACGAATGTTTTGGGTTAGGCCTCTGAAGAGGCAGAATCATTCTCGACTTTGCTGATCTTTAACCGTTTTGATTTGTTATAATGACATCACTTCTTTTGCGGCAGCCATTAAGGAAGCAAGACTTTATATTAGGTAGGTGTTCAGACATATGTTAGTTTGAGCCTCCCTATGAATTCAAACTCACTTGAGTTTTGTAAAGTTATGCGTGGTACAAAGCAGTGCAAAGGTAGTACTCATTTTGTCTGTCTGTATCCACGATAACTGTTGAACCCATTTACCGATTCATTTAAAATTTTTCACATGCATTCTACTCTGTATTTGTGGATTTAAGGTCGAAAATCTGCAAAATTGGGCAAGGAGTTTTGGGGATATTGACTTTAAAAGACCAAATTAATCTGATATCATTTTAGCTCGATACCGTTCGCCGCCCTAATAATCAATTAATCATAAATTAATATACAGTATTGGACAATGAATTTTGAACACGTCTTTGTCACAGAAGCGTTGATGCAGCGCTTATCCTGGACGAAATCTCTATTGTTACGATTCAGCATTGTTACGTGAGAAACTATTGAACAGAATTTATTTACAGGGGTCTTGGCCGTACGCCGTACGCCCTGCATACAAGATAGGTACACAGACACAACCACACAACTAAGTAGCCTGAAAACAACAACACCCATACATCGTATCAATAGCTCAGAAACGTGCTTCAACAATGCAGCGTTTATTTCTATTTCAACAATGGAAGACGTTTGCACAAACATTGAAATCTACCAGGAAAGATGAATCTGTATGCAGAATTCAGTACAACATTTGAATTGTTCAAAATTCAATGTCCACTATTGTACAACTAAAAGACTGAACGCACAACAAGCGGCTGCAACGACTACCTAATCCGCAATAAGTTATCTGTACCCTTCTGCCACTTTCAACAAAAATGTTCAGGAGCACACCTCTATCACGCACTGCAACAACTATCTCTATTATGCTATCTAAAAGCAATAACAATCACAATTGCCGGCTAAAAATGTGTTAGCTTTTAGGCCTAGTTTTAGATTTTAGATGTAATTGTCTGGTTTTAGGCCTAATTTATACGTAGAGTTTTAATTGCGTACGTAGCAGCTAACGGAGAATTGGGTTCGAGAGTAGGCCTATTAATTCATGCAACACGGTGTCGAGAGTTTTTTTTTAATGAAGCTAATGTCTGACGTTAATGACACCCTTTGTTTTTTACGGTTGCGTGTCTTCCTGTAATGGTTAAATGCGACGAACAAACGTTATTATTTCATTGAGTTTCGTCGAGAAATAGCTATAAGGAAGCAACGATGTTTTAATTTGTCATGTTTTTTAAAGTTCACTTGACTACTGTTGGAAAGGCGCCGGACGGACGGATGAAATTGTTGCTATAGTCTTCCCAGTCGTTTCGGCTGCACAGAAGACTAAAGCCCTCACCAGACTGGCTGCTCGCGACTGCACGGCGACGCAGTATGGTGTAAAAAAGACGTCAATATTGGTCCTTAAACGCAACACCAACCGCACGATTACAGTAATTTTTACCTTGTAGGCACGCAGTTACGCATAGCCTTGCACGAAATTGTCCTCTGTCTGGAGAGGGTTTTAAACCACATCTAAACGCACGTGCGTCACGTTTTTAAATTAACGGTTGACGACCATTCATGGATAGATTTAACCAATACGTCAACCTGAAAAATCTTGACCTGTTTTTTTTTTTTTTTTACTTATAATTTCTTTTTCACAATTGGGTGAAAAGATGAATGTTCATGCATAACTAAAAAAAACTTGACCTTATTATTTATTTTGCCTTGAATGGTCGGAAAATTCTAGTAATTATAAATTTACAATTTACATTTAAATGATGTGCTCTAAGAAATTCTTCTGTCTTCAATACTTTACTAGCACGTTTCACCATTTGGGCAGAAATAACGTTTCAGAAATTTTAAGGGGGAAACTGTTTAGGTATACTGACAAATTTTAAGGCGCGTACTGCTCATCTTTGCCCCCATGTAGAGTCTCCACTAAAATGGAGCCAATTTTACTTTACTTGTGTAAACAAATTCTGATCGGGTGCAAGTCTCTTTCCCTACGTTTCTCAACTCATACATACAAAAACGAAATATTTTCTAAGTGAATTATATATGTTATTTCGAAGATCCAGTCACGTTCTAGCTGCCTGAGCACTGAACATTATTTTATAATACCACGACAATTACATTAACATAAATATCATTACGTTTTTTTTTCGATCTCGACGTCCACCACTCTTTCCTTCCTCTTCATCAATTGGACTTCTCCTCTTCTAGAAGGTTCCTTTTTTTTTAGCTACTTTTCCGCTGCTTGCAAACCTTCTTCTTCGCCGTACATGATTACAGCGAGCCACTTTGGGTCGAAGAACTCGGCAATAAAACTTGGATGAGCGAATTCAAGGCAGTTTGATAACATTGTGGCTTACCCAAGTGGAAGGCAAGAGAAGCCCTTGAATAGCTCCAAAGCTCCATTAAATAATGGTCGGCGACGTTTTTGGAAAACCAAACCTGCGGGTTTTAAAGATGCACTCATGGACATATATAACTGCAACAGTGCTCACCTTTAAACACCTTTACTCACAGACACACACTTGTCATTTCAACGAATAAGTGTTATCAATGTTTCTCATGAAGCGAAGTCCTAAGGTGTTATTCATCGATCATTAGTCAGGTTCTTGGTAATATATACACTTTAAAATGTGGCAGCTAGAAGATGGCACGTAGGATAGAAGAATATTCGGGAATTATTCGGTATTCGGTCAAAATTCAATTATTCGGTACTTTGGCTGTATAACGATATTCGATATACGGCCGAATTCGTATGTTGGATGAATAATGATGTTCGACGTTTGGCCGAATACATATTTTGGCTGAATAATGATGTTCGATGTTCGGCCGAATACGTATTTTGGCTGAATAATGATGTTCGATGTTCGGCCAAATTCGTATGTTGGATGAATAATGATGTTCGATGTTCAGCCGAATACGTATTTTGACTGAATAATGATATTCGATTTTCCGCCGAATACTAATTTTGGCCGAATAATGTTATTCGATGTTCGGCCGGATAATGATGTTCGGACGTGTAGTTATTTTGGCTGAATAATGATATTCGATTTTCTGCCGAATACTAATTTTGGCCGAATAATGATATTCGATGTTCGGCCGGATAATGATGTTCGGACGATTTTGGCTGAATAATGATATTCGATATTCGGCCGAATACGTATTCTGGCTGAATAATGATATTTCGATATTCGGCCGAATATGTATTATGGCTGAATAATGATATTTGGTATTCGGCCGAGTACGTATATTGGCTGAATAATGATGTTCGATATTCGGACGAATACGTTTTTGGCTGAATAATGACATTCGGTATTCGGTCGAGAAAGTAAGATTTCTTGGTATTCGGCAAAATAACTGTGAATACAAGTTTATGCAATTTTGTAAACATTGATGTTAATGTATGTTGACGTAGAACAAAACGGATTTGGCTTGCGATGGATCGTCTTTTACCATTCTTAAAAGAAAAAAAAAACAATTATGACCGACTGCCTTCCTATCTATCAGAGGGGGGGGGGTGAGGTTTTATGGCGCATGGCGCATCGACAGCCAGGTCATTAGCGCCAACCTCAGTCACAGTGCAGTGCTCCGGGTTGCCACTGCCCACGCATCAGGGGCTGCCTTTCTATCTGAGCCGTACGAGATGGAAGGATTAGCTTTGAAAAGGGCGAAAATTTGCATTGTATAACTTTCCAAATTTTCCTCAACTTTTGTCGTCAAGAAACCGGGTTAATTACTATGTCTACCTTAATATTGTGTAGTTAAAAGTATTATTATTCGGTATTTAGCATTCTGCAAACTTCGTACTTGTATACATGCTGCGTATCCTCCGCTAAAGTCGATTGGGGCCCAAATCGATGTATCGTTCGACTGCACGTTCGCTGATTCGTACACCCGTGTCCCTTGAGAACAATGTCGACTGAGATAAGGGCACGTTTTGTAACGAGACCTTCTTGCTCGCCGAAAGCTATTTGCTTATCTTCCATTATTTATTTACGAATATTTTTCAGGTACTACTAACTTCATGCGGTAATACATAACAAATTAAATGTATTATGAATAACAACATAGATAAAGAACCGAGTGTAACAGTAATTTTAAACATGGCTGTAACATAAGTTGTCATTTCACGCTAATACAAAACTTGCGATTCGCGTACAAAAAACAACTTCTGGCAATGATCAGACGACGGTCGAATAAATAGTTGCTCGCAGCGAGAATTCAAAATTAAACATGGCGAGCATTTCAGGGATTATCGAATCAAAAACAAACCATCGAATGCTGGCATTGAGAAATCAGTCCGTCGTCTTGTACTGCAGGAAATGTTGTTTTCTTGTTGTCATAAACCGACACTGTCATAGCGGATGCATCGTACGTCGTGTCGCGAGGCACAATGAGAAGATGTGCGCCCGCATCGTTAGTGGCATCGTTAGCCTACTAGATAACTCCAAAGCCGCCTAAAGACGAGTAGCAGCCAACAGATTTTGTATTAACCAAGTAAAAGCTAGTGAGCGAGAAAATTGTCGTATCGTAAACCCGCCCTAAAAGCTCCGCGCGTCGAGCCAGCATGGAGCTTTCACCCCAATTAGCCTTATTTCATACTGGCGCGCCTGCGTGACTCGATTTCACAGAGTGCCCTCCTTCCCTCCCCCCTCCCCCCCCCCCCACCCATCCGGGTGGTTGGTTAATAAGGTTGATCTTAGGTTAATGATATTATTATTTTCTACGACCGACTCTTCCTTGGCCTTTTGTTGCCTTAACATCATTGCTTCCTAATGCCGCCCTTTTTGGAATCGCTGCGGCTTCACTCATATCTTATTTGATATTTGTATAGCTAATGTAATTTATCTAGAAGAAAAATGTTTTAGCAAATCGATGTGGACTCGTATTAGCAAAGTGCCTGAGCGTCTGTTTTAAAAGGACATATACCTTCTTACTCATTTCGAGCATCCTGCTCGTAATAGCTTTTGCAACATTTACACACGTCTGAATCAATTTTGCCAACCTGACCCATACAGGAAAGCCAACCGGAAGGAAAGTACCTTTAAGTTATCGTTTATGGCCCATTAACGAATCAAACCGTGTCCATTAAAGACTGGCTTTTGTAAGAATAAAAAATACACTAATCTGAGAAAGAAAGAAAACACAAATGCCCCGACAGGGACTCGAACAGCTTATTCGGAATTTCTTTATTGCTTGCCTTATTTTTAGTTGCAAGTTGCTTTCCTTCATTGTACATATTTGTGGCCGTTAGGTCACCAGAGAGAAATATAGACCGAGCACTAACCACAGCTACAGCCTGTAGCCAGAGTACCCCCCCCCCCTCCCCCGTAGCGAAGTGGTTAGACGGTCTGGCCAGTATGCAGTAGTCCTGGGTTCGATTGCCAGTCGGGGCAGTTGTTTTTTCTTTGTTTCTTAGATTTGAGCTTCTTTTCTTGCAAGGTCAGTCTTTAATCCAGACCGTTAACCCTTTACTTTGTGTTTTATTCTTTAGTTAAGACCCGTATTCTTAAAATCAATTAAGGTATCCTTAACTGCATGGAACAACCAGATGCATTTTGAGCCACCTCTTTATATAGAAACACGATAGTGTGTCGCCGCCAAGTATAAAGGCGGTCACTAGCAGACTGTTTTTTTTAATTGTAACGACCTTATATCTGATTTCAGCCTACTAGCGTAAAATCCTCATGCGGTAGAAATCTTTGCACATAGTTGGAATCAGGTGTCTTGGGTCCAGTAACGGAGAAAAGTTAAACATTAAAGTGTTGTAACGTGTCCTTTCTGAGAAAAAGTTCCCTCAATAACGTTGATTTATGTTACTGGCTATCTACTGGCTAAGGACAGGGCTCCCATGTTAATCCTCATAGGGTATAAAGGTGCGGCTACAGCTCGTTAGGAAAAGTTCGCATATTTAAATTTTGGAACACTGGTAAAGAGTATTACGGGGAAGTGCCTTTTTCTAAAATTTGGGTTGTAGCTAGAGGCACGTGGTCCTGAAGTGGCGCATAAATCAAAATGATTGTTGTAACCACTGTTGCATTGTCATCCAACGGTCTAGTATAGTGATAAAAACATTTTATGCACCAGAGGTTGCAAAGAGAACAGGAAGGGTCATGGGTGACCACTAACACCTGCTCAAAGAAAAGTTTAAGAACAATAAAAAGCTGGCTGGGGAAGAAAAAAACTCATAAAACACAAAAAGTAAAAATAGCTAGCCCACCTGACATACCTCGTGAACTCACAATTTGCGAGTCTGGATTTAAAACATGCTAATGATGGCGAAGTCACCACATCTGTGGGCAGTCCATTCCACACTTTAACAACACGATGCGAGAAGAAGAATTTCCGACATTTTCGCACATTAGGTTGGACAGTAAGTTTAAAGGGATGCCCCCTGGTCTTACAATCATATAGTTAATGGAGAAGAATTTCAGGCCAATATGGCACAAAGCTTAACATGGGAAAAGGAGTCAAATGCTTTAGTGTAATCCATCAAAATAACATCAGTAGGCACACCCACTTCCAAAGCCATAGTCCAGTCGTCAAGTCAACATAAGAGTTGCATCGTGGAAGACCTGCCAGCCAAAACACCAAACTGGTTTTAGTCCAAAAGCTCACTCTCCTTAAGGTATACCAAAAAATTGGTCACGAGTGATGCGTTCCATGAGTTTGCAAGGTACACATGTCAAAGAGATAGGTCTATAATTACATGGATATGCTGCATTTCCTTTTTTGTAGATGGGAGTAATGATGGCTTGTTTCCAACAAGAAGGAAGTTTGCCTAATTTAAGGGATTTCTCCAAGATAATAGTGAGCGGCAAATCTAGCTCTTGGCCAAATTCTTTATAAAAAGCAGCAGGAATCCATCTGGACCCAAAGCATGACTGTTCTTAAAAAACGAAAGAACAGCAATGATAGTATTCCTCGAGAACTTGACTGTGCTAAAAGAAGTGGTTGCCTGCAATGGAAGTGCAGGAATACGACCATTGTCCCCAATGTAATTTTGAGAAAAAGCCTCATTAAATAGATCAGCTTTATCAGAATCATCAGTCAGCAAATTGTAAGTAGAATGAAGAGGAGGTAGATTGCGGGACACACCTGTTTTGCGTTGAATGTGAAGAAAGAGACCGAAAGATTTCCTTCATTAATGACTTTAGGTTCACGAGCAGTTTCGAATTTTGTAATTTTACTCGTTACATTTTTACTGCATAGATTATATGCTAGTTTAGAAGCTTAGTCCCGTGAGTTCTTGAAAATCTTCCACAGCTTTTTCTTTTTGTTGACCAACTTCCGAATGGACTTAGGGTAGGTCACTTTATCTGAGCAAAAGGTTTTAGTAAAAGTAGAAAGGCTAACAGCCTCAACAAGACGATTGTGAAAAGAGGTCCACAGAGTTTCAATGTAATAGATGCCATCGAGGTCAGCAGACCAGTCCATAACATGCAGAAGGCTATGCAAAGCTTTAAAGTCAACTGTATAACATGATTAAGTGTTACACGCACATCGTTTCAGTACGCATCAAAATACGTTGTTGTTGGGTGTAATGTTGTATTGTAGTGTGGTTTACAGAGCGTACGGCTTCTGTCAATGGCTCTGCACAAAACCAACAAATCCCACTAGGAGACTGTGAGTCTTTCCTTGCAAAAAGAGTTGGAAACAAAATTCAGATCATGAGCACAGGGCCCAACAAGTAGTAAAAAAAGTACATTTTTTTGAAGAAGTGTGTTTTAGTAAAGTGTTAAGTCTGGTTAATCTAGACAGATGCTACTGTGGTGCCGCCAAGTAGAAGACCAGCCAAGTAGATGACTTGTGATTGATTGAGCAATTCCAGTTTCATTGCGTAATTACCATTAAGACCGGGAGAAGCAATTGAGGGGTGCGATGCGCTGATTGAGTGAGCAAAGCGAACAAAATTCAGCGTTTGTTTTTGAGCCAGTGTACTCAAAAATGGGATTGAACAAACTTGAGCATGTGAAGCATACACAATAAGCCAAACTGCGTCAAATTGGCTATGTAACGGCTAATTGGGCAATGGCAAATGTGAAAATTATCAATGAAAAATTTTATAGACGTAAAATTCTTCCAGAAAAAAAAATGTAGAGGTGACGAAAAACCGTGTGACGTTTTGTACATTCATAGTCCTATGAAAGTTGTGATATCCACCCAAAACCAAAACTGGTTTAAGCAAAATTGTCCCTCTCTCTTTCTAGCACCATGGCTCCGGCTGGCTGTGCAGCAAAAGCTAAAGCTAGGGTTGTACTGGTAATTTACTGATCATTCCGTAGTTTAGGGACAAATTACTACACGTATTTGTCCTAATTTTCTTTTTTAGGTGCCTGAAAACTGAAAGCGCAAATTGAAAAGAAAATAATATTCACACGGAAATATTAGCTTAAGTACAAGTGGCGCCATCCAATAGAGCGTAAGAAACTACTTCTTTGGCCGTTATAGCGTGGAAATAAAAGTGCTAGATATTAAAGGTATATTCCACCCGTTTGATTTTCCGGTATGGCTCGGTTCGGCCACATTAGTTCAGACGCGTGTAAATGTTGCAAAGATATTCATTTTTCCTATTTTTCCCGTCGTGAGAAACGGGGTTCGTGAGAAAGACATTCACTCTTAACATTTGTAAAATCCGTAAAAGCTATTTGGAACATGATGCTCGAAATTAGTGAGAAGGCATGTCCTTTTAACTTTATCCTCCTATTCAAATATGTCAAAAGTAAGAATGGCAAAGAATTCCATTAAAAACTGGTTGCTGAATAATAGATAATTTAGTTACTTATTACCACACAGGTGTCAAAATGTTAATAGGTCATCTTGGGTTACGTTTTGTTAACATGTTTTGATTAGTATGTCATGTACGAGTTACACTCTTTCTTACAAAACCATTTTAAACGTCACTGTGTTGTAAATTACCTCATTTTTTTTAAATATATATTTGTAGAGATAAAATATGCACTAAACGTACCCATTAGTACCCAAACAAATCCATTTAAATAGTTTCTAGATACATTCTGAATAAATTTTAAGTGAGTTCAAAAATCCAAACCTAGACATTGGCTGTGTCACGTGACTCTGCCCATTTATTAAATCGTTACTGAAATTAAAAAAAAAAATCAATCGGTGCCTATACAGTCCAACCAGCATCACAACCTTCTCATATCTATAAAATAACGGATTCACTGACTGACCGATCATAACGGTGTTCGTACTTTTCTGCCCGCTGAGTATTCGTCCCCGGACTGTCGGAAGAATCAATTTATTTTTACACTACTGTATTTTTTTTTTTTTTTTTTTTTTGCCAAGAGTTAACAGCCTGCAGTTCTGATTGCAAACACACGGAGTTGCAATCCTTCGTATATTCCGGCAGTCAGTTTCTGGCGTTTATGATTGGGGTGGCTTAAAAATGTTTATCGTTCCTGCAAATATCACAGCCGTCACCCTACCCCTTAAGGAAAATTGAAAATAAGCCAACAGCGAAAATCATACACTAGAAATAACGTAGTTCAGTAAACCACCTTTATGCACTTACGTTTCGTCGGAGTGGCTTGACCCGGATTCGAACCGGCTACCCAGTTCACCCCCAGATCACTTGCATAACGCCTTAATCGATATGGCCACATCCTCCATAGGCTGTGGAGGATGTGGTCATTGCGATTAAGGCGCTATGCAAGTGATCTGGGGGCGAACTGGGTAGCCGGGTCGTGCCACTCCGACGAAACGTAACTGCATAAAGGTGGCTCACTGAATTACGTTATTTCTAGTTTATGATTTTCGCTGTTGACTTATTTTCAATTTTCCTTAATATTATTTCCAGCTATTTATGTCTATTTAAGTCCCCCTCCCCCCACAGTTCTGACTGCGCCCTTCCGGAGTTTTACTGCATGCTGCCAGGTGTACCACCGCCAGACGTTCTCGCAACGTGCGTATAGTTCATTCCGGTATCATGCATTTTGGGGATGAGCACTGAGCAGTCCGGGAATGAAAAGTCCGAGGAACGAATTATCTGGGGACGAAAAGTCCTATATCTTCATGATAACATGACAGTCATGGCTTTGTATAATTCCGCTTAAGGTAAAATCATTAAAACATGGGTTCATACGAAATCATAACACCTATCTTCATCTGAACAAAAGCAGGCTTTTAACTTTTAGTGGTTTTGGCTTTTCAGTCTCCTCCAACCTTGAGTACCTGTGAAAATACTACTACGACAAAATGCCACGATTTTTAGACTATTATTCTATTGTACTATTAGTAAACATGGTTAAAAAATCATCAGTCACTAAGGCTTAAAATACCGAAGTCCCAAAAGTCAGGGGTAACCCCAATAACTTCATCCTCCCATTCCCATTTGATATTTCAAAGTTAGGTCCACCAGGAGCGCCCCTATGGGGGCACCACCTGCCCTACCTCATAAATGGGTTGATTCCTTCCAGAACGTACCAACTACAAGGTTTCATTCATCTACGACGATTGTGGCAAAAGTTATAGGAGTGACCCCTGACTTTTCGGACACCCGGTATGTTTTACTGGTAAATAATTCTTTTCCGGGCGTGTTTCATTGGTGTCTGAATGCCTTTCATTCAACCCTACTTCCTCAACTGAGCATAGTAAAAGCATTGCGGATTTGTTCGTGTCGATAGTGAGAGAGAATAAAAGCAATTTACCTGCAATTTCTGCCAAGCTCTTTATTTTCACTACGTAGACTTACCTGTGAGCATGCCTCGCTCGCGCTGCTGCGCTTGCTGCGGCTATACATACAATATCAGAAACCACTGCTTATCACAAATTTCTTCAAGAACAAACGCTATTTTAAAAGGGCAGTTAACAGTTTTGGGCACATTTATTTTAGAACGGAATTATTTACAAAGTTGGCATTTTGACGGGTGGCATTTTTGCAGGAAAAGGGTGTAGCATTTTATAGCGGTGGCCTTCTTATGGTGGCATGTTGATATATTGCCCCAACTTTACTGAAGAACAATTTATGGTGCAGTCAATTTGACGTGTTTCCCCAACTTTAGTGGCAAACAGTTTATAGTGCTGTCAATTTGACGAGTTTCCCCAATTTTAGTGGCAAACAGTTTATGGTGCTGTCAATTTGACGTGTTTCCCCAACTTTACTGGCAAACAATTTATGGTGCTGTCAATTTGACGTGTTTCCCCAACTTTAGTGGCAAACAGTTCATGGTGCTGTCAATTTGACGTGTTTCCCCAACTTTAGTGGCAAACAATTTATGGTGCTGTCAATTTGACGTATTTCCCCAACTTTAGTGGCAAACAATTTATGGTGCTGTCAATTTGACGTGTTTCCCCAACTTTATCGTGGCAAACAGTTTATGGTGCTGTCAATTTGACGTGTTTCCCCAACTTTAGTGGCAAACAATTTATGTTGCTGTCAATTTGACGTGTTTCCCCAACTTTAGGTGGCAAACAGTTTATGGTGCTGTCAATTTGACGTGTTTCCCCAACTATAGTGGCAAACAATTTATGGTGCTGTCAATTTGACGTGTTTCCCCAACTTTAGTGGCAAACAGTTTATGGTGCTGTCAATTTGACGTGTTTCCCCAACTTTAGTGGCAAACACTTTATGGTGCTGTCAATTTGACGTGTTTCCCCAACTTTAGTGGCAAACAGTTTATGGTGCTGTTAATTTGACGTGTTTCCCCAACTTTAGTGGCAAACAGTGTATGGTGCTGTCAATTTGACGTGTTTCCCCAACTTTAGTGGCAAACA